>CM076582.1:296752827-296914375 GCA_034641835.2 Pinus albicaulis
AATAATTAAACACAATGGATCTTTGTTACAAAATGTAGATCCTAACCGAACGAGATATTGAAAAATTTTATGTGAGATGATAAGTTGGATCCTACAGCTATACAAATACTTTTTACTCGTGAGGGGTTTTAGCTTCTAATATCATTGGAACAGGAGACCAAGACTTGTATAATATTTGAAAGACACAGTCATAGTATTCAAATTTTTGGTCCAGCCAAAAAAAGTGATAAAGCTATTAAAGAACTGGTACATAACTTGATGTTGCTTCATGAAAACAAACATCATCAAATATGTCTTAGAGGGGAAGGGGTGCCATATGGGTTGATGAAGGAAGTCGTCAAACAATTTGGTGTGGAGCTAGATGGATTTAAAGCATTCATTTCAGAGATAAAATTTATTTTCGAAACACGACGTCATGTTTTGTCTGTTCATGGAAGTAGAGAGTCAAAAATTAAAGTTGACAATGTCGTTGCTCAAAACAGCAAACATTATTAAGGGGATTCATAATCATATTTTAAAAGAAGTAGATGAAAGTGGGAATTCTTGTCCCATCTACTTTTGTGATATTGAATACTGCTACAAACTCGAAGGATGTGAGCATGCCTTCTGTAGATCATGCCTAGTTGAGCAATGTAACTCAACCATGCATCATCAAGAGGGGTTTCCTCTTGTTTGTGCTCGTGAAGATTGCAACCATTTGTTCTTAGTTGTTAATCTAGAATCCTTGGTCTCCAGTAAGGCACTGGATGACTTATTTAGAGATTCTCTCAAGGAATTTGTGGCTTCGAGCAAAGGTACCTACAGATTCTGCACCACCCCATATTTCCCATCAAAATATGAGGTGTCAACTTCTGGCAGAATATTTTTTTGTGGCAGTTGTTCAGTGGAGTTGTGTACAACCTGTCATCTAGAGTATCATTTGTACCTGTCATGTGAAGAATATAGAGAATTCAAGAAATATCTCGATGCCTCTCTCAAAGAGTGGTGCAAAGGAAAATCGAATGTTAAAAGGTGTCCTGGTTGTGGATTCACAATTGAAAAACTGAAGGTTGCAATCACATCAGTTGTAAGTGTGGTAAACATATTTCTTTGGTATGTGTAGAGTCCTTTAACAGCAGTGACAATTGTTATATCCATTTTCGTGTTGTACATGGTGGTTACGTAGATGGTGGTTACTAATTGCAAACTCTCTTACTTTTTCTTCATTCTATGTTGAGCTAATGATGTTTATGTTTGTTATGATTTGTGATAGATATTTCAATGCATGTGTTTTGTTCCTCCACACAAGCTAAGCTTAGGTTAGTTGTGGTAGATTAAACTGAGGTGAAGTGAAATCAAAGGATAAGAAACTTCTAGGGTCAGAAGGGAGAAGGGGGTGCTTGAAACATATGGAATTCTATTGATAAAACTCAACCTTGATTGATATGGGTTTTTGAGTAAGATGGGGAAAAGTAGACATTCTAAGTACATTATAAAGTAGAAATTTCTGAATTAAAGGGGCTAAAATCATTATGATTCAAGAGCACACAATAATTATTCAATCGAATGACCTTTTCCACAAAACTTATGTCCCCAAATTGACGTTTCTTTGAATCTTAGATGATTTTCTTGATTTGGAAGACAACTTGCGCAACATTTCCCAACTTTTGATGATTTTCTTAATTTGGAAGACAACATGTGAAATATTTCCCATATTTTGGGAATAGCTTGCAGGCCAAAAAGATAAACATTAAAGAAATCATAAATAGAAAAGAAGGGGTATGCCATGGGAATCTTGTCAATAGTTACCTGATAGAGCAATATACCTATGAATATTATGTCACGCTTAAAGTGGCAAGGAAAAACATGAAATTAAAAAGGAATCTTCTAATTTTTCTTGAGAAAATGGTCATATATCCTCTAAAGTTTCCCTTACAAGCATCATTAAATTATGAATATGGTGCTCAGCATGATAGTTTGGTAATTAATCATTATTTGTTCCATAGTTTCCATAGCCTTGGGTATTGCTTGGGAGTACGTGTGTGTAGTGTTTTAAAACTTGGACCAAGTTGACTCGAACTACCATATCAGCTTGGCCAATGGATTGGTTCAGAGGGTCAGTACCTACTTGGTCGAGTTGGACTGTTTTGGTACCAAACCATAAGGCATGACTTTCATGGTTTGGTACCAAACCGGCCCAACTCGGTTGAGTCTGTGCCTTATTGGCCAAGTCATTTTTTATGGAATTTGGGCATGTTATGTTATGCATAGGTCATTCTTTGACATGTATTTTTGATGATATTTTAGAGAATATTTTCCTGGACAAAAATTTGGCCTTATTTCACCCTCTTCGCAGCCCCTCCACTGACTTTTTCTTGTTTCTTCCAACATGTTGTAAATATGCCCATAAAACCTGGGGTTTGAGAAGATCTATTTAATGTGCCTATGGCATGTTTATTCTAAGGGATTTTGGCAGTTTCCTCCTCCACTGTGTTGCTGGTATGAGCATGTCAATTACATGCCACAATTTTTTTTGTTGGTTGGAGGTATTCTTGCCTGTTATCTTCGGTTTCAGGTTGTGCTTCAACCTGTTTGGCACATTTTTCTAGCATAAGTTTGGTTTTTGGTAAGCCTGCTAATTTAGGGTATGTATATATTTGTGGGTTTATGTAGGATCAAAATTTCTATGTGCAAGAAACAATTCGTCACATGTGTGGTTTGTTGAATGTTCCTACAACAAATTAGTATTTCTTCTCACTATAATTTTAGCGGAGTATCTCTAGTTTTATACTCTATATATACTTGAAGGCCCAAGGATAAATTTTTGATGGAGGGTATTACCTTTTGTCATTCAAAAATTATATTTTCCTAATCCTTTTTAAGGGCCCTTCCCAATCTAGAGGCCATGTAGAGCCTCACTGATTATATATATATATATATATATATATATATATATATATATATATATATATATATATATATATATATATATATATATATATATATATATATACTTTGCATATTTTGTCTCTAATGGTTTGGAATCATGCTTTTGAATATTCAAATTTCAAAATATAGTTTTTCATTAAAATTTAAATATTATTTGTATTTTTTTAGCAAACTAAGAAATTGAAATCAAATCAATTTGAGTCATTCCAAGTCCTAGTTGACCCTTGACCGATTCCGAGGCCAAGTCCAATTTTTAAAACATTTCTCAGGAGTGTGGCGGGTTGGTGAGTACTTGGGAAAAAACTCACATTGACCAAGCATTGGGCAGTCAATACTTGTTGTACTTGTGAGTGTTGGCAAGTTCTCCCATGCGCAGTGGAGTATGGTAAGTCTGAGTGAATGGTAGTTTTTGATGTTGTTGGTGGTTTTGGGGATAAGAGGGAGTTTTTCACCTTGTCTTTTCCTTTGAAAACCCTTGACTTGAACACAAATTCATTTGTGAGAATTTTTTGAGGGCCATTTGCAAGAAGATTTTCAGGGTTTTAGGGAGAATTTCAAGTGATTTAACATGCTAGTTGTAATCTCTTGGCCTTAAAGTGATTTTCAGTTGGAAAAAGATTTAGTCAACTAACAGTTCTTATTTTCTTAAAGTTCTTTATCATAGCATATTTTCTTCACGTGCTTAGGTGTCTTGGGAGTGCCATGGAGCCGTCTAGAACCAACATTGAACCATTTGAAGGCATTTAGAATGGGTTTTGATGGGTATAATAGGAAAAATAGAGGCTACAGCCCATGGTTTTCATGCGTAGCTGAGCTAACAGTGAGGTGATTAGGCTTGTATTAACATAGAGATCCACATTCAAAACCTCTTGAGTGGGTGTAGATGAGGCCAGGTGCAACTCCTCATTTGTTTTGATGGAATAGGGATGCCCCTCATAGCATGAACACTTAGCTCAAAAACAACTATAAGTTACTATAATTAGAATGTCCGAAAAAAATTGGGACTGCATTTTGATACATAAGATTTCACATTTTTTTTTCCCTCAAATTCCCATCTTTGAATTTCTAGGTCAGTTTAGTTAAGGCTTGAAATTTTCTTCAAAACCATTATATAAAATCTTAGACACCGTTAGCAATTTGGGATAAATTTAGAGGGTTCTTTGGTAAGATGTGAATGATACAATGAAAATTACTCTGAGGGTATAAACCATCTTGTATACTACGTGGCTGCACTTTCTGACAACAATCTAGTTATTTGTCCCAATAAGACATCTGAAATCGTGATATAGAGATGCCAAAAAAAAAAGGAAAGAGGCATGCAACAAAGATTGGGAGAGGCCTTGGAAATTGAGGTGAGGGAAGTTACTTAAGGGTTTTAATGTTTTGGAGATGATGCAAACATCTCAAGTAATAGACAAACTAGTCTTTGATTTTACCCGTCCACCAGTTGGTGCACAAATCACCTTAGATTCATGTTGGAAAGAAAATGAGTAGAAAAAAGGCAGAAAGAATTGTAGGTAGATGGTGGTATTTGTCTGATTTTCCTTAATGCCTCTTAAGGGAAACATATTCTATCAGCCTATGATGCAATTGATATTTGTGGTCTAACTTTTAAATACTGTTAACTATGAGCATTGAGAAGCTTAGCAATCCCTTTGGCAAGCTAAAAACATTGATACCATCTATGTCAGATGGTTCACTGAAATTCAAACTTGAGGTTTAAAATTCAACGAACCTAAAGAAAATTCTTAGGTTTGATTAGGTTCTTCAAACCTCATGACCGAACCTCAAGTTGAAGTCAAGTTTAATTTGAACTTGAAGGAAAAATTGGGTTTTTTTATAGGTTTTCTCATTTTTTATAAATAGTAAAGTTTTTCTAACCCTAGATACCTTGACTTAGAATCCTTTTTTCACTTTTCTGTTCACTCTTCACTCAACCAACTTGTCTCCATTTCCCATGTCACTGACCCTCTTTCCATTACTGCTGACCCTTGATCCTCCTAACCTTATTCGACCATGTGATTGCTTTATGCAAATTCTAGTATTAATTCTCTTCTCTGTGGAATTCGACCCTCCATTACCATTTCCAGATGGACCATATACCTACCAGGTTGATGGTTCACTACCCACAAAGACTTATTTTGTTTTCGATTTGCAACCCTTGTTTTGCCCAACCTCCAGGGAATTTGATATGGCTCACAACTCAAGTTGTGGCCTATAGTCTATGCCACACCCATAACTCAAGCTATAGCTTGTAGCATGTGCCATGGACCATGGGGTTTCTATCTAGGACCGGTCACCACTGTAGTCAGACTCTATAGATAATGAAAAATGTATATAGATGAGCCTCATCGCAAAATTCATCTGAACCTCATAAAAAAAAATTGAATTCAAACTGAACCTAATTGTCGTTGAACCCAACCTCATATTTGAACTATTTGACTTAGGATACCACAAAGAGGTTGGTAACGTTAAGGATATTGGATAGAAACTGAAGGGATCAACACCTAAATCTGTTAGTAGAGGTATCAATCCAGAGCTCGATTTTGAGTCAGAATAAAAAATTAAAGACGAGAGGGAAGTGTAATCGGCCATATTCTTAAATTTAAACAAAATCATTTCTACAAAATGTTGAAAGCTAGATCAAAAGAAGAAATAGTTCCTGTTGTAAGTCAAAACATAATCGAAAAAATAACCAGTCTGCATAAAATCAAATAAAGGTCATTACCATTTTGTGGGTTGAAAATTCCCCCCCTAAACTTGTTAGTGTCTCGTGATTTAGTAGATTGGTAGACCAAATGCACAGGGTAACATCAGACCAGTCTTTGGAGTCCTAAGACCTAGCCTTCCTGGACTCAGAGAGGGCTCTCTCTATTATGTGTGAAGGATGTGAACTTGTTCACTTTAGATGGTTGATTTTAGGCTAGTTGTTAAGTGTAGGGTTTGTTTGTTTGTTTGGTTGGGTAAGATGATTGAGTAGGATAGGTGGAATGAGAGGCTATCAAACATTGGGCTATGGAATCTATGAAGTCATTGATATCTCAATAGTGAATCAGGGTACATCACAGGGCAAATCTAGTGTAGTCAATGGAACTTTAAGGTTTATGTGTGAGGTGAAATCAACATTAAGTTTGTGAAACAAGGTAGGACAAAGGGCAGTTAAGGATCCTTTGTCAAATACCTATGAACAAGAAGGTCTTAAACACTGATAAGAAAAAGATACTAATCATGAGATAGGGCACACCATTTACTCAATGACAATACTTTTAAACAAATAAACATTCAAGATAAACAATCCAGTGGAACAAAGGAAGCAAGAAAATTTATCTTACTCCAATGATCCTACTTTCAAGATTTGAAAACATATAAGAGAAAAATAGCATAAATAAATGAAGAGGGAACTCCTAAACATCATTTATTAAACTATAAAGAACTTTGAGGCAAACTGATAAGCATATACAAAGGGCAAGATCGAAACAAGACCTCTTTGGCTTAACCTAACAATCAATACATCAAAGAGAGATTTCAAGACAGAGTTTAGATAGCATCAAATAAGTAGGGCTTACCATAAATCATATTTGTAAACTAGCATATTAATCCAATGATGAAATAAAAAATTTTATATGGGCCTAAGGAGCAACTAATAATTCCTTAAACTAACCCAGTAGAGGAAAACATAAATACAATAGCAAACAGGAGGACTGAGGTGCCTCAAACAACATCTCTCATCCTATACTCTTCTGAGCTATTGCAATATAAAAATATGGACATATGATCAACAAAAAACATGAACAAATAAGAGATTCATCACCATTAACTAAACTCATGGATCCTGCAAGTAAGCCTTCATCATCATCAATCAAGGCAAATCATCCACAAGCTCCACAACACCAAATTACTCTTCAACCTCCAAGAACCATGTATTGCTCTCAAACTCATCAAAAGCCCACCATTACAATGAATCATCATACTCTATATAACAAGCAATGAGGAGGAAAACCTAAAAGAGTATCTAGAGTCTATTGGCTAATCAGAAGTATCTCTATTGTCCTTGAGGCCTTGCAAGGCCCAAGGCACAAAAATATCTAAAATAAATATATTTTCGACCATTTTTAGCAAAGAAAATGATCTTTAGGCTCTGACAAGCCTCCTAAAACTTTCCAAATGCAAATTTTGACTTTTCAACCATAGGAGCGTAGCACTGTGTTTTTAAAATGAATTTCAAACCAGGAGCGTAGCACGGGAACAAGAAAAATGGGTCTTGTTACAATAGGTTTTTGAAGGCCTTCTCGATGTCGGAAAAGGCTCCGTGATGGATCATTGGTAAGCCCTTGAAGTATAACTTCCAGATCTACCCATGGTTATCCAATCTGACCTCTACAACCTATCCAAAAAGTGAAAATTTCAAAACTGGTAGGAGCGCAGCACATGTCCTGAAAATCAGGTAGAATGATGAAAAATTGGATGTTTTTTACCCTTTTGGAGGACCAAAACAACTCCAATTGATCTGAAACTTTGTGAGCATGCTGTATGAATGATGATGAACCCACAAATGCAAGCCTTCCTCCTGAATATTCTCTAAAAAAGAGCGTAGCACCAGGTGTGCTACGCTCCTAGCCTCAAAATTTGCAAAAAACAAAAAAATTGTCAAAATTCTCCCAAATTTGGTGGAAGTATGCCTCGTGGGTCTTAGGAGACCTGTAGATAATATTGAGCCAAAATAGTAATGTTAGATTGGCTCTTTTCCTTTTATAGTGCTTGGATCTAAATTTGGGCCTTTTTGAGTTTTGCCCTTGCAAATTGGTTTCTTTGGGCATAATGGTTAGTCATTCTTCTTTATAACTCCAAGTCTTTGTTAGCCTTCTCCAAATTGGCCCCAAGGTTTATGTTGACCCTCTCAAGCCATGATTCCCTATCATGTTCAATTTCTACTACAAGGAGTTCCTTGTGAGGAGAGAAATTTTTTCTGCTTGGGATTATTCTTCTTCCCTCTGCTTTCCCAATGCTTTCCTTAGACCCATAGTTCTAGGTCTCCTTATAGTTTGACCTTATTCATCCTCACTCTCTTCATAAGTGCCCATGAACTCTTCCAACTTCACCTATGCCCTTTGAGCCTCTTTCCGGTACCTCAGTGTTCTTGTTTCATGGATTTTCTATTGGGCACTCATTTGCTTGTTTTGCATCTGATAGAAGTGAATGACATCTTTTTCTTTTTCTAATTCAGCTTCCAAGTCCTTGATTTGTGCATTCCTGTCTTGGAGGACGGAGTTTGAAATTATTGTTTCATTCTCATCATCACTGCCTATGTGAATAATTTCAAACTCTCTTTCTTCTTCATGATCTTCCTCTTCTTCTTCCACCTTTTGCTTACCTTTCACAATCTTCTGAGTTGAGGAGGATGGCATGGCCCCTTGCCCTTTGGAGGCAGCAAACACATGCCTCTCTCCTCTTTGATAGGTAAGAGGGAAAGGTTTAATAAGCTTCATCTGGATATCTCCATCATTGGTGACATTAAGAGTGCTTTTCTCCTTAGTAATGACCCCTGCATGTGTGTTTTCTTCTTTTTTTTCTTGACTACCTTCTTGAGAGGCACTTTCATTTCCTCCCATTCCAACATCACTACCTTGATCTTCATCATTGTCATCTTCCTCCATGTCCTCTACATTTTCATCCTCCATGTTTGCAACATTTTCATTTACATTGTCATTTTCTTTGTTGTCATGGTTAGAGGTGTCCTCATCACTGCTTGGTGCAATTTCATCCTTTTGGCTGCCCTTTGAGTTCATGGGATCACTGCTGTCACTTTTGTTAGGGCTATTAGTCATTATGTTTTCTTCATTATGACTGTCATTAGCCCCTTCACTGTTTGGCCCAATGTCTTCATTATTTGGCCCACTGTCTCCACTTTCAAACTCTACCTCTGTCTCTACATCTTCATTGTTTTCATAATTGGAATCCTCATTATCATTGCTTTCATCTGCCTTTCCTTCACTACTATCTTTGTCTTCATAATCTGCCTCTGTTTTTCTATCATCTTCAATCTCTATATCATTGCTTGCATTTTCTGTGGGGTCACTGTCAGAGGCATATTTATTAGTTTCTCCTTCATTTTGACAGTCATTTTATTCTTCATGAATGTCACTTGTCTTGGTTTGTTCTTCATCTGTTTCTCCCTCAATATTTGGCTCACTGCCTTTGTCACTTCCCTCTTCCTTATGAACACTTTCTTTGTCTTTTTCTCTGTTTTCTAGCTCATTGTATTCACTGTTTTTGCCACTGCAATTTCCTTCAAACTCTGTCTCTTCTTGAATTCTATTTTCATCTTTTTCACTGCTCCTTTTATGACTGCTATTGGGCTCATTGTTTTCTTCTTTACCTTCACTATTTTGCTCATCAAAATCTGCCTCTGTCCCTGGACTGTCATTGGTTTCTTCATTTTCATCTAGCTCACTGCCTTTGTCTTCTTGTTCAATTTTTGGTTCATTGCCTTTGTCACTACTTTCTTCTTCATCAACACTTTCTTCTTTGTCCTCTTCCTTATCATAATTACTTTATGCACTTTCATTTTCCTCTTTGTTACTACTTTCTTCATGTTCTTCAACACTTTCTTCTTGTTCTGAAGCTTTAGGAGAAGGTGAAAGAGGGAGGCCTATTTGGGGAGAGGATTCATGTGAAGAGGATGATTCATGGTCAGTGAGGGGTGATGGAGCAATGGAGGAAGGTGGATGAGATGATGATGGTAAACTTTGCAGAGGAAGAGGTTGTGGATTTGTGAAAACATCATGGGTGATGAAAACTTCCCATGGGATGCCTTGTTGCTCTAATTGGTGTAATACAATCATTTTGATGAGGGAATGGTGGAAAATACTTTTCATTTGATGTGAAGGATGTCTCCTTTGCACAATGGATGACATTTTATCAGTACTTTTATAAAGGTAGTAGGGAAAATGTAGCAGCTTGGCCTTAGTTAAATGCATGAGTAGTCTTAAGTGGTAGGAATAGTTCCTGGAAAACCTACCCTCACAGGTGAAGTACTTCATGATGACTTTCATTAGGGAGGCATATCTTTCCAAGAGATGGGAGAAGGGAAAAATAGTTTTGCAATCAGCTTGGAAACTTGATTTTAAGAAGGGCTGATAATGGCTTATGTCGAGATACACCTGTTTCAACCATTTTTCTCCCATGCAAGGTATTCTAGTGGCCATAGAGATTGCATTGGTGGTCAGCTCAAAATTCATTCCAGCTAGATGTACTTGGTGGTCATGGAGGTTAAGGACAAAAAGTTTAGTCAACTAAGGGTGACTTTGGACTCTCTGTACTTTCTCAGAGAAATCAAGACAACCTACCTCTCTGAAATATGCAACTGTAATAGGAGAGGTTGTCAATTATTTAGTGTTTACAGGCTCAAACCTATTTGCTTTCCCACCCTTCCTCTGTTGTTCTTTAGGCCTTTGGCCTCTCTCGCCACTGTCAACATTGCCTTCTTTAGGCATTTTGTCCTTTTCTCTTGCCTTTAAAAACAAACCCTGCAAACTGTTTGTGAAAGGGTATGGAGAGGGCAAGTGAGAGGTTAATGAGGAAAGGCAATGATCTGCAAATTTGGAGGGGAAAAGAGGAGTGAAGAAGGACACCTTTGGCCTTGGTGTGTTTTCAGTGTGTAGATGGATGGGATGTTTTCAATCAGTAATGCTTGCAAACATGGGGACCTAACCTTTCTTACTTTAGGGTTTTTTCCTCTTTCTTTAAGTTCACCCTTCGCATTTCTTTATAATTTTACCTTTATATAATAGGAAAAGGTAGAAAATGTCTAAATACCTCTCAAAAATATCACAGCTAAAGCCACAATACATAGGAACGCAACATGGGCCAGTCGGGTAGCTTCTGCATAACCTATCGGGTTTTCCCTGAACGCAGTGCAGGAGCATAGCACAGGCAAGGACTGGACGGGTAGTCGGGTCCTCCCGGGCAGCCCTGAATGGATAGGAGAAGAGCGCAGAGTGTCAGGTCAAGCAGCCTCTGCACGAGGTATCGGGTCGATCTTTGAGAGATGCCTATGCGTAGCATGGTGGAGATTCAGGCTCCCTCTGCATGAGCTGTCGGGGAACCTCTACATGCCTAGGCACCTAGCGCAGTGGGGTGTCGGCTCCTCCGGGCGGAGACTGCACGTGCAGGAGTGCAGCATCGAGCGGTCATGCACGCGGTCGGGTCGGACTATGGCCCTGCGCGCAGCGTCCCTTTGAAAAATACACAGGCAGCATGCACAGGTGTGTAGCGCAGCCTTTCAGGAGCGCAACGCAAAGGTTTATGCCCGAATAATTGCCAGAAAACCCTGATCTCTTCGCTTGAAAATTTTTCTCTCTTTCTTTCATATGACAAATGATTTTAAATGATAACCACAGTCTTTTATACCCTTGGAAAAATAATTAAGACCAAGAACCCCCTTTACTAATGTTTTCCTTTAGATATTTTTACCTTCACTGATATTTCTTTTTCTCTTGTGTAGGAGGTGATTTAAGAAAAAAATGACCTTTGTTGGATGTTTCCAAACACACCTTTTTTTCCTTTGGCCACTTCTTTTTATTGCAAGTGCCATAATACAGTTTTTTGTTTTTTTGTCATTCTTTGGAATTTTGGCAGCTTTAGTCACTTACTCAGCAAACTCATGATTTGCTTGGTTTTTCCATTTTGACACTTTGAACTTATTCTCTCTTTCCTTTGAAAATTTTGATGGATATTGACAATACTTGAGAGCTTTGTCTCCTTCACAGTGATACTTTTTTCAAATTGTCTTTTTGGTGCAGTGAAACAGTGTGCCTTAATAAGACTCGTAAGTCATTCCCTGACATCATTTTTTAATATTTTCCTGTTTTCATCAAGGAGGTCTCTCACTTTGATTTCTTGCTTCAATGAATCTTTAATTTATGCATAGTTGTGCTTATGTACCTCTGTCTTCATGATCATTTGTATGGGCTCTTTATTGGGAAACACCTTATAGCCAATTAGTCATGAAACCATGATTCTCTTTGTGAACTTAGGCATGTTGCTTATCTTCTGCTATAGATTTCCTTGATGAGTTTGGCTTCTCACCTTGCCTCTCTTTTGTTGATAACCCTCATAAACCATTCATGCAGAAATGTTTTAAGATATGCTATTTTCCTTTTGCAAACTCAATGCTTTGATCAAGGAGGTCCTTTTGGAGGTTTTTGATACCCTTTGGACAATCATAAGCTCACCCTTGCGTTGGGTGATGGCTCTTTTCATCTGATTTCATCTTTGGGCATGTGTAGAATATTGAGTTTAGAAAACCAAAACAATGAATAACCTAGGAGACCCTACATGACCTATTGAGATGCCTTTTGGACTTGGTGCTTTGGATGAAAACTGAATCAGGTTTAGAGGTGCAAAACACAGTTTGACCAACCCTTATGCATTTTATTCCTACGAACTGATAACTTTGATTTATCTAAAGATCTTAGAAAGGAAATTTGAAATCACCATTTCTTGAGGCACTTGGTGAATAGGGGAAAAGGTTTAGGCTATTTGGAAAACCGAGGTGTAAAAATGGAAGGCTTACGCAATCAGAAGCAGAGTGGTAAAGTTTGAGGTGGAAAACATAGTGATAATGAGGGACATAATTCCATGATTTGGTCTTTTGGGAGTGAGAGATTGGCCATGCCTTGGTAGAGTAGTAGAACAGTAAAAAATTATCCTAAGGGTAATGAAGGTAGTGAGATTTCTTAGAACTCACAAGATTCATGAATTTTGTTTCTAGAAATCTAGGATAAGCATTTATTCATCTACAAAAGAAAAAATCATTGATGAATAACAGTGGCTCCACTTGGGGAGGGCATCTCCTTTTCAGGAGGTGTCCGGAACTTTTAGATCTCTTGGCTTATGAAGACCAATGCCTTTTCCATTGGGCAGACTTTTCTTATTTTCATTTGCAGCTGTTTCTTTGAAGTAATGATCTCAATGATCTGAAAACATGATTAGCTCAACTTCATCTTTGCCTACTCAAACTACTGTCCTAACATTTTTTCTTCCTTGGGTGCACTTGAACTGGTAGACCCTTGACATCATTTTTTTTTTTTTTAAAGTAAAAACAAACTATCTACTTCTACACTTATTTCTTCCAAGAGTTCATATTATGCTAGTGAACTCTTCTTATTCTCTACCAAGACTATTTGACTGTCAATATTAAGTAGTATGACGGACTTCATTCCCTAAGCTATCGACATGAAATTGAAAACATGAGTTGAACCAGGATTAGACAATCTAATCCATCATGAGTTGTGGCATTGAGACAAGCGACACACAAACATTATTTTCATAAAAAACAAAACTAGAAGGTATGAGGGTTGTGTTTTAATCTTTAGTTAATCGTCTCTATTCTTCTATTTGGTTCAGATTTAAGCATGTGGAACCAATATATTTCATTCCTAATCTATTCTCTTTTGACAGGTTAAGCTTAAAAATATTTCACCAGTATTCTTTCACTAACCTATCAACAATAAATTTAAAACATGCTCAGCCATGATTAGGCTAGATGACTGAGCAAGAACTTATTTTTAGAACAAGTAGTAGCATTTAGGCTTGAACACTTTCAGTATCACTATTTTTGGGTATGGGGCTATACCTTCTTTTCGAATCTGCCCTACTTTTCTATTTTTCTTGTTTTTTGTGTTTTTCTCTTTATGACCTTTCATCAAACAATGGTATGTACAATGAGTGAAGGTGTAAAAACTATAAATCTTGAAAAAAGTAGTGTTTTAATGTCCTGCCATTGACAGGACCTCCAAATGCTTCAGCTCCATCCAGATCTTTTAAAAATAAGGCATTGTTACCTCTAGCTTAGCTAATAATGAATGGCCCTTTCCACAAGTTTTCAAACTTACCATGTTTACCTTTGTCTTCTCTCCTTGAGTCCCATTTCAGCACTTTATCTCCAATCTGGAAATCATTGTCCTTGGTCCTTTTGTCAAAGATTTTTTTTCATATTTTCTTGTACTACTTGTGTCCTTTTGTAAACCTCCTCCCTTGTCTGTTGTAAATGGATAGTTTGGGTTAGACTTATTTACATTTCATTTTCTTCTAATTGTACTTCTTGTAGTAGTTTCATCACCGAGACTCCCAAAGATGTTGGGAAAATGGCATCCATGCCATACACTAGTTGATAGGGAGACATACCGATGGATTTCTTGGTGGTTAGTCTATCAGCCCATAGTAAAAGTACTAGTTTTCCATGGCATGCTTTTTTATTATGTTCCAGAAGCTTCTTAATGATATTGACCAAGATTTTATTAGAGGACTCAACTAGCCCATTACCTTGAGGGTGATAAGCTATGGAATGTCGATGTGATATTTATAAAAAAGGTCAACCATTCTTTTGGATGTAAAGGCAGCAACATTATTTGTGATGATATTTATGGGGAAACCGAATCTAGACAGGATATTGGTCTCACAAAATTTGATAATGACTGAATCAGTGGCATTCCTAGAGGGGATGGCGTCTATCCACCTGGTGAAGTAATCAGTGGTGGTGAGGATCCACTTATGTTGGGCAGATGAAGAAGGGTGTATTTCTCTAATGAATTCTAAACCCCATTGTTGAAAAGGAGCTTCAACAATGATGGGGTGAACAGGTAAAAGTAAGATTTTTCTCTTGCCATCAAAAATTTGGCACTTATGTCAAGTCATGAAGAGTTTGTGGGTGTTAGGGAAAAGGGTGGGCCAATAGTAGCCAACTCTAAGAATTTTTTTAGCTATGGTTTTCCAGTAAATATGGCCCCCACATTCTCCTTCATGCAGTTCACGCATGATCTTTCCCACACCATCCTCAAGAAAACATTTAAGAAATATACCAATAGGGTTTTTCCAATATAAAACTTCATCTAAAATGCAGAAATTCAAAGCTTTTTGTTTCAGGAATCTTTCTTTTGTCTTTGATAAAGTAGGAGGAGCATTAAGATAAAACAGTACATAAAGGATATCAGCATACCAAGATGAATTCAAAAATGCTTCTTCAACATGAGTAATTGTGCATTATTCTTTTTCTTCTAAAGTATCAACAAAATTCATATCTAATGCTTGGAGATTTGTTTCAGCCATAAGTTTCGCAAGCCCTTGTCCTTTAACCAATTTAGTGGGTCTGATTTCTAAGTCATAATCTAAAATAATACTAATCCACTTTCCTCTTTTACCATCTGGGTCCTGATTTAAAATGTCTTTGAAAACTGTGTGAGGAACAAAAGCTATGACATGAGAATGTAAGATATAAACTCTAAAATCTTTCAATGATTTAATCAATGGAAAGGCCTACTTCTCCATGATGTTTTACTTTAGGGGAGCATCTCTAAGGGCTTTGCTGAAGAAGGTTATGGGCTGTTCTTGCCCCATCATGTTCTTTTGTAACAAAACAACAGCCACAGTACGTTCAAAGGCAAATGATAAAATATAGAAGTCTTTGGTGAAATCAAGACTTATTAGGACCGGTGTTTGGGTGAGCGCTTACTTAACCAGTTCAAAATATTGTTTGGCTTCTAAAGTCCACTTAACTCCTATTTCCTTTTTAAATATTTTTGTAATATTTCTCAAAATTTCATCAAGGTTGGGGATGAATCTCCTCAAGAAGTTGATTTTCCCAAGGAAAGACTGTAATTCCGTAATGTTTCTAGGATGGAAAATTTGCAATACGCCTTCAATCATTTTGGGGTCTATTTTGATTCCTTCTTCAGAGATTATGTGGCCTAGGATTTTTCCTTCTTAGAGATCAAATAATGTTTCTTGGGATTCAAATATAGGCCATATTTCCTACATTTTTCAAAAAAAATTCTCAAGTGGACTAAGTGCTCTTCATCAGTCTTAGAGTAAACAGTGATGTCATCAAGGTAAATGACTATGAAGTAGCCTATGTCTTCTGAAAAATCTATATCCATGGCCCTTTGGAAAGTGGCCCCTGCATTCATAAACCCAAATGGCATTTTAACATACATGAATGTACCCCAAGGTGTGGTGAAGGCAGTTTTGTGTTGATCACTTGGGAATACTAGAACTTGGTTGTAACTGGAAAAACCATCAAGAAGTGAGATTCTCTTAGAGCCAAATACCTTTTGAAGTATGTGGTCCATTTTAGGCAAGGGATAGTTATCTTTCAAAGAGGACCTATTCAGATTTATAAAGTCAATGCAAAGTCTAATCTCCCCGGTCTTCTTCCTAACTAACACAAGGTTGGAAACCCACTCTGAGTATCTAAGGGGAACTATGATCCCGGCATCATACATCTTTTTAATTTCTAGTTTAACTAAAGGTAGTAAAACAAGGTTTATTCTCCTTAACTTTTTCTTGAAAGATTTTTTATTTTCCTTGAGGGGGATCTTGTATTGAATAATGCTTGTGTCATATGATTTAAAGTCTTGATACCCACATGCAAACACATCTTTAAACTCCTTAAAAAGCTCAATATACTTCTGTTTTATATGAGGAAGAAGGGTCTTGGAGAGTTTAATCATCTTAGGTTCCTTTATGTTTCCTATGTTGTGTTTGTGCTCAACCTAGTGTTCCTAAATTGAGTTCATTAATTGTCAACCAGGGTTGGTAAACTGCTGAAGTGTGGTGCACTATATGTGCCTAGGTATTTGTTTCTCACTACGTTGTGTTTAGTGTTTTATGATGTTTTTGGTTTTATGGTTTTATGTTGAAAAAGGAAAGAATTAAGTGCTAGTGAAAAGAAGCTATTGGTTGTGTTAAAACAGAACAAAGCCTAAACTATGGATGGCAAACAACAAATGCAAAGTTTGATAATGACTTCAGTGCAAGAAAATAAATCACAACATGAACTTAAACTTATCCAATTCATTCATTAAAGATGTGTTGGAAGAGCTTGAGAAATGGACAAGTTAAGTATAAATGAATTTCTCCTAATTAAACAATCAAACAATCAACTTACAATGTTACAACATCTCATCCATGATTAAAGGTTTATTGGAATATATTTGGAAAAGAACATTTGTAGCACAATAATATTTCTACTCTAAACTAGCTTCTAATTCTGTTCTGCAACCCAATTTAACACCACTAGGCCTCACTTCAAAAGTTATAGATTTCCTTTTTAGAATAGTCTTTGAGAAAAGGCTTGTTTGTGAAATGGTAAAAAGGTTGCAAAATACTCCAGGCCTTAGACTGATACTAGCTTCTGTCCAGATGATTATGTATTAATATGAGTTTGGAAAAAAAGAAGTTTTGTAAATAATGAAGACCGTGGTATTTAAATTTAACAACTAATAAAATTTAAAATGCAATGGATAGCAACTAAACTGGAATGTTAATACAATGAGCTAAGACTAAAATAGAGTGCTACTAGTCTACTTGGAGTACAGTGAATAGTGTTAAACTAAAATGCCATTATCAAACTGAAATGCAATGACAGAGCTGAACTAAATGCATTCTACCTCCGGAGTGTTGTAACTAAATTAACATGCAACTAACCTAAGGAATTCTACAACCCATCTCATTCAATATGAATGATATTTTGGAAGAGTTTGTGAAAACAAGTATGGTTGTATTATTCAATGCAATTGAACATAAACATAAAACTGAAAGCAAATACAACTAGAATCTAAGACACCACAACTATTTCTTATTCGTTTTTAATGATGTTTTGGAAGAGTTTGTAAGAGTAAGACCGGCTGTGACACTTAGTGTAAACAAGAAACTAAAACCTACAATACCACAGCTATGCCTTATTCATCGTGATGATATTTTGGAAGAGTTTATTAGAGTAAGTCTAACTGTGATAATTAACGAAAGGAAATGCAACTAAAATCTACAACACCACAACTATGCCTTATTCATCGTAATAATATTTTGGAAGAGTTTATAAGAGTAACTATAGCTGTAATGATTAATGAAACAAGTATGAAACATAAACTTCAGAAATCTACTTAAGCTAGAAATGAAAACGAGACTAAAATACTTATCTAAACTGTATAAACAAGGCTGCTCAGGAGGCAGGGGCCCTCTACCACCAGAGTAGGACGAAATATACTTCAAGATTGATTCAACGCTTTCAAGGAAATTATTCTTCTTTCATTAAAGAGAAATTACTTCAAAACAGAGTGTTTTCGGACTTCAGAAATCTAGCAATCAACCATAAAATCTAACCTTGTCCCTTGGTTTCCCGAGCATATTTATAACAAAATTACATAACCGTATCTGAGATAACATAGGAATAATTGTCTTTCCTAATTAGAATCGAACTAGAACTCTGAATGTGGTCTCGTAATATGATTAAGGACATCTGGACTGTCCTTATCCTGTTAGGAGTCTACCTCCTAATTTGAGTTCCCCGTGCATAACTGCCTACAGGATTCCGTTCAAACTTCGTGGAGAGCAAAAAATGATAAGGAGATGATGTGGAATATGACCATATGTGCTTTTCTCTAATATGACACCTTGAACCTGTGTAGACATGAAGCCGGCTACAGAATTGGCAACTAGCTACAGAATGTCTGCATTCTGTAGCTAGATTTAGTTCAAAAAGTACTACAATGGAAAAATCATAAAAACATAGCAAGTTAGTCATGATATTCATTCTCAAAGCAATTTTAACTAATTCTATTGATCATTTGAGCCTGAGATTAACAATGGACAAAATAAATGGAGTGGAATGTGGTGGAAGAAAGAACATTCTTGGAGCTCAACATACCCCCACTGCTAGATTCTTGCATGTCCTCATGCAACTATTCCATGAACTCTGAGACCTCTGCAAGAACATCCAACCCTCTTCTTCTGCTTTGCCTGGTAGTTAAAGGCATTTTGGGCTTCCTGATGACTAACTTGAACCTTAAATTGGTAAGTGCCCTGATTAACTTTTTGTTTCTCTTTTTCATTTTTTCATTGGCCTTTTCCACTTTGTCCATTTGAAGAGACAGGGTTGAATTCATATTGGTTTTTAGTTTAACTTGCTCCTTCAAAATATCATTTTCAGTCCTGATATGCCTATTAAGTACTTCTAGCTCGTACTTATCTCTTCTTAGCACATCTATTTCGGAGTCTGGTGGACTAGGGGTTCTGTCTCTACTTTCTGAAGCTCTTCTCTCCAATGACTCAACATAGTTGTAAATTTCTTGTTGTGCAGGGTCTATTTCAGGAGTTTCTTCATCAAAATCCTGCTCAGTAGGTGTTTCTTTGTCTTCTATGTTTATGACTCCAATTTTTTTAACTTTTGTTTTCTCTAGTATCCCCCTAAGTTTGTGGCTCCTTCTCGGTTGAGATGGCCCTTCTCCTTTTTCTCTGGAAAATTTTCTTATGATCCTCTCTTTCTTAAGCTGCTTCTTAATCTGAACTAATTTTTCAGAAATCATTTCTTCACTGCTTTCTTGTATTGTTTTACCAGTTTCAGTTTTGGAGGATTTCCATTTTATGCTTCTTTTTGTAGGTTTATCTTCAGGTGGAGGTTCCTTTGGTTCCTCAAAGTGATTTCTCACCAAGAAGTCATCCCAAGTATCTCCCATTTTTGCTAAATGATGTTCAATTAAAATCTTGACTAAACCATGGTGGTATAAGGTTGTTTCCAGAAATTGAATTCTCTTTTGAACACTTGAAGCCATTTTCTTTAAACTATGAAGCAAGAAAAAGGGCAAGTTGAGTTATTCTTCTAGAAAATGCATTATCAACCTAATATGGTAATTATAGAAAGTACCATATCTACCTTCACAAGTTATGAATTTTTGCAGGATAAGCAACATGTTCCTCCATTTGTTCTTTAATGCAGAGCTCGGGATACCCTTTTTAAAAACGATGACATCCATACCTGGTGACTTGAGTATCTGCTTCCATGCTTCGTTATGAAATTCTCTGTTCTTAAACCACCTCTCTCCTTGTCTAGGAAATCCTGTTGCTTCTGCAATAAAAGCCTCTATGACAGTCAATTTAATATCTCCAACTTCAACCTCGGCTCCATTAAAGGATCTTGCAAAAGTTTTAGTAACCTCTTTGTGGAAGCCACTGAATTTTTCAAGGAATTGCAACCATCCTGCTTGTTGTAAGATTTCTCTGATTTGGGGATAGCCTTCCAAGTACTTAGTGCCAACTGGTTCAGTTCTCACTATGATGCCCATAACTCTTCTTCAATCCTCAATTCACTAGTCTTCTGCTCACGGTGACAATGGTCGTTAACAAGTTGTTTTTACTCCACAAATGTTTCCTCTGTTCACGGTGACAATGGTTGTTACAGAGATGCCTCTGTCTCACAGACCGAAATGATTAAAATTTGGCTACGGGAAAGAGTGATATGGAGTGGTTACGGAATGAATATAATGAGGTGAGGATGATGTGTATGAGTTGAAAGATATCACAGAAGGAAAAGACCGTGGAGATATTTTGTAACGAATTCAAAATCATCATTAAATGCTTAGTGACGTGACTAATCCAATCACTTCAGCACTTTAACCGTTTATATTTTTAAATGATGATCGGATATGGGTTTTGAAATGGCGAAATAGAAGGAGTTTTATCCAAATTTTTTGCGGGAGGTTTGTTAGGCATGATCAACAAAATTAATTAAAACAACTTTTTGAATAATATATAACTGAACTATGCTAAAAAATTTCATGATATGTCACCATAATAATTTCATACCTTTGCCTTTGCTTTGATTTTCTTGTGATCTTCATATGCTTTGTTCTCCCCTGAAAATCATTACTTTTTGAGTCTTCATAACTCCCTTGAATTTGCTTGTTCTTGAATATGCGGGATCATTTTGTTGCAGATCAAATGATTACTAGATAGTGCTTTCAGGCTCTCTGGCTGCAGAATGTTTGTCTGGCTACAGAATGTCCGACTGGCTGCAGAATGTCTGATTGATTGCAGAATGTACCTGTAGAGAACTTGAAATATGGTTTGAAGCTGGAATGATGAAAGGTTGTATGAAATGAATAATGAAATATGGTAGGATGGAGTATGAATGAAATGAATAATGGAGTGGAATGGATCACAACTTATGAAATGGAGTGAAGTATGAGAAGTGGGCTGAAATTCATGATATGTATTATTTAATTGCAGAAAAACATCAAACTTTAAAAATCTGGATTTGAAATGAGGTGGATGAAGTATGGAATGAAATGAATGAAATATGGAATGAAGTGAAGTATGAATGAATGAAGTGAAATGGAGTATGGATGAATGAATGAAATGGAATATGAATGGATGAAATGAGATGGACCATAAGTGAAATGGATCTGCACTTATGATTTTGTAACAGCTACTTGCAAAGAAAAAAAAAACAAAATGGAAAAGTTAGAGTGTCAAAAAAATTCTAATTTTCACTCTATCTTTTCTGTATAAACATGCCAATCAGTGATTGGTTTTCATGTTTATACTTCTTCTTTTTTTTAATATATCTGACTTCAGAAAATTCAATTAAGTTGATGAAAAAGAAAGATTCTTCTTCATTAACTTCACATCATTGTTTTCCTGGAATTTCTTAAAAAATTCTTCTCTTGAGAGTGGTTTGTGATACAGCTTCAATCTATGACCATTCAAAAGAAAAGTAACCTCTTCTTCATCTATTGTCCTGATTTCTATTGCTCCATTGTTAAAAATTCTCACAATTTCATATGGCCCAAGCCAATGTGTTTGAAATTTACCTTGAAAATCCTTGAACTTTGAATCAAACAAGAGACCCCAGTCACCTTCCTTGAACTTCTTTTCCTTGATGTACTTGTCATGCCATCTAGTCCTTTGCTGTTGGATTAGACTTGTTTTCTGAACTACATCTTGTCTGATCTCATCCAATTCATTAATCTGCTCCAATCTGTGCTTTTGTGCCTCTGATAGATCAAGTCCTAGCTGAACTGCCATTTTGAAATTTTGAATCTGAAACTCTATGGGAAACAAAACTTGCTTTCCATAAAAAAGTTCATAAGGAGTATGGCCTGTTGTGCTTCTCCATGTAGTTCTATAGGCCCACAAGGCTTCAGGAAGCCTATCTACCCAATCTCTTCTATGTAAATGAACAGTCTTTGTTAGGATCCCTTCAATGACCTTATTAGTAGATTCCACTTGACCATTTGCTTGTGGATGATAAGGAGTAGATTTTCTGTGTCTGATTATGTACCTCTCCATCATTTGTTCCACTAGCCTTGATGTGAATTGAGCTCCTTGATCTGTAACAATTTCTCTTGGGACACTAAAACGAGTAAAAATATCCTCAACAAGAAAATTAACTACAGGTGCTTCAGTAGCAAAAAGTAATGGCTTGGCATCTACCCATTTGGTAACATAATCAGTGCAAACTAATATATATCTCTTTTGTCTTAATGGAGGACTAGTAGGTCCTACAAAATCCAAAGCCCATTTTTTAAAAGGTTCAATATGTACCTGAGGCTGCAATGGCATCTCACCTGAAGGAGAAGGTTTCCCTACCCTTTGGCAACTGTCACACCTTTTGACATACTCTTTAGCATCTTTGAAAAGGGATGGCCAATAATATCCTAAATGAAGGATCTTATAGGCTGTCCTCTTATCAGCAAAGTGTCCACCACAAGGTTCATCATGACATGCTTTGAGAATCTCAGGCATCTCATCTTCCTGAACACATCTCCTAATGATAAAATCTGGACCTGTCCTGTACAACTCATTAGCAACCCATGAATATTTTGCACTGTCATAAATGATTTTTCTTTTCTCTCTTGCATTCATTATTGAAGGAAATTTCCCTGAAACTAAATAATTAGCAATGTCAGCAAACCAAGGAGTTTGAGTAGAAATTGCAAAAAGATATTCATCGGGAAATTGATCTTCAACTGGGGTATTGTCTTGGATGTTTTGGAGTCTAGATAGGAAATCAGCTACTGTGTTTTGTTTTCCAGGCCTATCTAGAATGGTAATGTTGAATTATTGTAAAAGCAATAACCATCTTATGACTCTGCCATTAGTAATTGATTTGTTCATTAAGTATCTAATTGCAGAATGATCTGTGTGAACAAAAGTTTCATAGCCTGTTATATAGTGTCTGAATTTATTTATGGCATGAACAATAGCTAAAAACTCTTTTTCAGTTACAGTATAGTTTAACTCTGCAGGAGTCAAATTTTTACTGGTACAGTAGATGGCATAAGGAATCAGGTCTTTTTGTCCCAATACTGCTCCTAGAGTTGTATCTGAGGCATCTGTTGAAATATGAAAAGGTAACTTCCAGTTAGGTCCCCTTAAAATAGGTGCTTCAGAAATTTTGTTTTCAGGGTCTCAAAGGCTAATTGGCAATCAGAATTCCAATTGAATTCACAATCTTTGGTAAGTAATTTGAAGAGTGGAGATGCTATCTTAGTGAAGTTTTCTATAAATCTTCGATAATACCCTGTAAATCCAAGAAAACTCCTAACATATTTTTGACAACTTGGAATAGATAAGTTAGAGATGAATTCAACTTTTGACTCATCAACTCTAATCCCATCCCCTGAAATGTGATGTCCTAAAACAATTCCTTCAGTAAAAATCATAAAACACTTCTCATGACTAAGTGAAAGATTTGCTTCTTTACATCTTTTTAAGACTTTTACCAAGTTTACTAAGGCTTCTTCAAATGTATTTCCATAAACTGTGAAATCATCCATATATACCTCTACACAATCATGTATTAGATCTGAAAAAATTCCTAATACTGCCCTTTGAAATGTTGCAGGTGCATTGCATAATCCAAATGACAATACTCGGTAAGCATAGGTACCCCAAGGACAGGTAAATGTGGTTTTGTCTTGATCCTCAAGTGCTAGTTGAATTTGATTGTAACCACTAAACCCATCTAGAAATTAGAAGTACTTTTTGCCAGCTAATGTATCTAACACTTGATCTATGAAAGGTAAGGGAAAATGGTCTTTAAGAGTAGCTTTGTTTAATTCTTGGTATTCAATACATACCCTCCATTTACCATTTTTCTTCGGCAAAATTACCAAAGGAGAAACCCACTGACTATCTGAAATAGGATAGATAAAGTTGACATTCAACAATTTCTGCAATTCTTCTTTAACAATCTCCCTAATATTTGGATTCATCCGTCTTTGAGGTTGTCTGATTGGTTTACAATTTTCCTCTATGTAGATGTGATGAGTGCAAGTCTTGGGGCTTATCCCTTTCATATCAGTGTACTCCCATGCATATGCAGAAGAATGTCTCTGTAAGATCTTGACTAGCTCTTCTTGTTGAGATTTTTCTAGGTTCTTGTTTATGTTTAAAGTTTTGCTTGGAAATATCTCACTTGTAGAGCTGCCAAATTTATCCATAGAATGAAGAGACATCTGTCTTGATGATAAAAACTCAATGTTGGATTCTTCTTGAAATTGTTCATGTTTGTATTCTGAAGAGGATTCAAAGTTTTCTAAAGTATTCAGAATTTGACTATCTTCACTAATTTATGAAATTGTGAAGAGAGGTTGTAAGTCTTCTTCATCCTCTATCCATTGAGTATCATCTAAATCTGTAATTTTCCTTGCTGGAGGATACAAAGTGAATTTCTTAGTTGAAATACCATCAGAGATGTACATATCACCGGATCTACAACTAATGAAAGCATCAGCTGTAGCTAACCAAGGTCTCCCTAATATAATAGGATGTCCTCCTAGATTATTCTTAGGAGTTAGGATCATAAAATCCATAGGGTACTCCCAAGAATCTAGGGACACTGGAATGTCTTCTATTACCCCATCAGGTTTGATCACAGATCTTTCTGCTAATTGTAATAATGTGGGTGTAAAGAGAAGATTAGGAAGTTTCAGTTTATCCATGATTTGTCTACTCATGATATTGATTACTGCTCCTAAATCAATGAGTGTGTTTTGGATCTCAATTCCATTGATGTGAATTTTAACAACTGGATTTCCTGGGTCTAGATACTTTGGAATAGAAATATTACCCATCATGATATCTGCTATTTTTCCTGCCAGTTGAATTTTCTTTGTCTCTCTTATTATTTTTCTTGTTTTCTTCATACTCAACTCCTTTATTGTTTTTTCTAAAATTGGAATTTCCTTGATGGCTTGTAATAATGGAATCTTAATGCAAACATTTCTCAGCTCATCTAGGAAATCATAATTAGGCACCATAATTTGTTTTTCTACACCCCTATCAATTTGTAATCTTTCTGGAAAGGAAGGTGTAGGAGTGGATGTTGATGGCTGCTCTAATACAGGAGTTGAAATTATTGGTTCTTTTTGTTTTGATTTTTCAATGTTTGGGTCCTGAAAAGATGTGTCTTCTTCAAGACTTTTATTTTCCCGTAGAGAGTCTTCCTCAGAGTTGTCTTGTTCTTGTATAATCACAAAAGGTTTCCTCTTTTCAAGTATTCTTCCAGACCTAAGTTGAACATCACTAAGGTCTAGAGGAGTAATTAAATAAGTTGGAAACTGTTGGCCTTCTATCATGTATGTATTCTGAGGATTTTTATTGTTGGGGTTTGGTATGGCTTGAGCAGGCAACTGATTTTATTTCTGAGGAAATGGTAATGGGAGTGGTTGATTTTGATGTTGTGGATTTTGAGGATTTTGTTGAGGAGGAAAATGTGGATATGGTGGATAGGATGGTGGATATTGATAGTACTGGGAGTATCTTCCATAGGGATTTTGTGAACCTTGTGCCCAAACTTGAGATTGATTTTGAAATTGGGGCCAAGGTTGCTGCCAAGAATTCCAATTTGGTGGGGGTTGATTATACATTTGATCATGAAATCCTTGTGTTTGAGGTCCTTGCCAAGGCCTTCTAGAGACAAAATTAAGAGATTCTGTGGAATTTGCAGAAGTTTCCTCTTGAAAGATAGCTTTAAGACCAGGAACTGAAGGACAACTCTTTGTTATAGCATCATTTCTCACCTTGACATGATTCATGATTGCTTTGATGGTTTTGGGCACCCATTCCTACAGACTTGGACAAATTCACTTAAAAACAGTGTAAAAATCCCCATACGCGACTATGCCCGTGCTTTTCCGCGTGTATACGCGAGTCCAGCTAGACTTTTCCGCGTATGCCATTAAAATGATTAAAAATATATATAATTATTCCCTATTTTCGGGCTGGGTTGATGGTTACTCAGGTAGTTCAACCACCCCAGCACGTGGCCAACTGTTTCCAACTGTTGAAACTACTTGGAGGGAGTATAAAAACCCCTCATGTGTATGGCCTAAGGGAGAGAGAGAATTATTGATATTATACTTTGTTGGTATTCCCTATCCAAGTCTGATTCCCCGTGCCTCCTGCACTTTCCCAGTTCATTATAGGAAACCCTTGTTTCCTTGAGATGCACATCCCTTTATATGTCATCTTGTATGCACCAGTTTGGAAGGAGTCTTAGCGAGGCAAGGGCTGGACGGATCCGGACGACGGTCTGCGAAGGCCTTGGAAGGATCAGGTGATCTCTCCACTCGTTACTTTTGTACATGCTATTTATAATACAGAAGTACCATGATGTTCCCGAAATAAACGTGTTAGTGTATGCTTATTTGTATGAGAATATTTGTTATACAAGCATTCATTATGATTTATTTAATTTTTTATATGAATCTCACTAACATTTAGAGTAGATATATGCTATACAACCAGTCCTTTGTGCTTGTTTCTTCTTGTCTTTCAGGTTAAGAAGGAAGGACGGTTGCTGGGGGTTTGAACCCTGCGGGATCTTCTTCAACCGTAGGACCTACGGGTAACTTTCTCATTCTGCTCTATTTAGTTTTTCTGAACGTGCATGGTTGTGTGAGTCTCTGTTAAGTAGCATGCCCCTGCTCTGTGGAGGTTGTAACCCAACAAACCTCTAGGGTGATATTCCCCGAAACACTCTTGGTCTCATGTTTTTCTAAACAAATTACACAAGTCTCTACAACTTTTGCATCCAAAGGACATTCTCTCAAGGCATGCTTCTTTCTACATTTGGGACAAAATATTGCTAAGGCATCAGATTCAGCTTTTTTCTTGTTTTGTAACTTAAGGGTGTCTATTTGTTCACTAAGACTCCCTAAGATATCAGATTTGAAATCATCAAGCATATGTCCTATTTCTGTCCTACTTACTATCCCAGAAGCAGACTTACTTGCCCTTGCAAGAGCAGGGTCTCTTGGGCCTTTTACAGTTTTGGATTTCCCTCTTGAAAGGTTAATACATAACTCAGATATTTCAGGTAATGTGAGCTGAGATATATCCCCTTTTCCCATCATGTTAAGGATATCCAACCATTCATCCCTAATTGTCTTCAACAAGAGAGCTTTTAAAGTGTCTTGATCTAAGTTCTCCATTTTTGCTCTTTTGATGTTGTAATGAAATCTCTCCAAAAAATCTTCCAAATTTTCATCTTCTTTTTGTAACATCTTAAACACTTCCTCCTTATGATTGATTGGCATACAATAATCCAAATACTTCTCTATAAATGCTTGTTTCATGTCTTCCCATGTCCTAATAGAACTGTTGATCAAACTCATAAACCACTTCAATGCTGCTCCTTTCAATGTTGAAGGGAATAGTTTAAGTTTCTGAGCATCTTGTAAGTAGTCATAAGTTCCACACAGGACTTCAAATTCAAATAGGAAGGTTTCAGGATCTTCATTTTTAAGTCCATAGAAGTTTGGAAGGACAGAGGGTGAAATATTTTTCATAGTTGTATTGGTTTCTTCATCTACTATAGGAAACCCAAAAGAGCTTCCCATCTCTCTTCTACCTCCTTCACCTTATGCACCTCTACCTCCTTCTCCTCTACCTCTACCTCTACCCCCTCCAAATAATGTGTGTTCTCCATTAAAGACTCCTCCTCCTCCTTCTTCTGCCATAGTTGATTCTTCTGTGGAAGTGGAAAAGTTTGTGTCTCTAGCAGGAGTCCTTGAATCTTCTTCTAAGACAGGTTCAGTGGATGAAGTGGAAGTTCTTTCTAATGGAATATCTGATCTTAAGTATTCTAGAAGTCTAGGATCAGTAAAGGATGGAATGTGGGTCTGAGTTGGAGGTGTGCTGGCTCTTGGTCTAGGTGAAACAAGTGGTGTTCTAGGAATCAAGCTTTTTCTTCTACTTCTTATGAATCTACCCCTTGAGTCTCTCTCTCTATGCATATAATTGTTTTTGGGAGTTAAGAAACAAGGCTACCTAGTTACACTTCCCCGGCAACGGCGCAAAAATGTTTGTGCTCAACCTAGTGTTCCTAAATTGAGTTCATTAATTGTCAACCAAGGTTGGTAAACTGCTGAAGTGTGGTGCACTATATGTGCCTAGGTATTTGTTTCTAACTATGTTGTGTTTAGTGTTTTACGATGTTTTTGGTTTTATGGTTTTATGTTGAAAAAGGAAAGAACTAAGTGCTGGTGAAAAGAAGTTATTGGTTGTGTTAAAACAGAACAAAGCCTAAACTATGGATGGCAAACAACAAATGCAAATTTTGATAATGACTTCAGTGCAAGAAAATAAATCACAACATGAAATTAAACTTATCAAATTCATTCATTAAAGATGTGTTGGAAGAGCTTGAGAAATGGACAAGTTAAGTATAAATGAAGTTCTCCTAATTAAACAATCAAACAATCAACTTACAATGTTACAAAATCTCATCCATGATTAAAGGTTTATTGGAATATATTTGGAAAAGAACATTTGTAGCACAATAATATTTCTACTCTAAATTAGCTTCTAATTCTGTTCTGCAACTCAATTTAACACCACTAGGCCTCACTCAAAAGTTATAGATTTCCTTTTTAGAATAGTCTTTGAGAAAAGGCTTGTTTGTGAAATGGTAAAAAGGTTGCAAAATACTCTAGGCCTTAGAATGATACTAGCTTCTGTCCAGATGATTATGTATTAATATGAGTTTGGAACAAAAGAAGTTTTGTAAATAACGAAGACCGTGGTATTTAAATTTAACAACTAATACAATTTAAAATGCAATGGATAGCAACTAAGCTGTAATGTTAATACAGTGAGCTAAGACTAAAATAGAGTGCTACTAGTCTACTTGGAGTACAGTGAACAGTGTTAAACTAAAATTCCATTATCAAACTGAAATGTAGTGACAGAGCTGAACTAAATGCATTCTACCTCCAGAGTGTTGTAACTAAATTAACATGCAACTAACCTAAGGAATTCTACAGCCCATCTCGTTCAATATGAATGATATTATGGAAGAGTTTTTGAAAACAAGTATGGCTGTATTATTCAATGCAATTGAACATAAACATAAAACTGAAAGCAAATACAACTAGAATCTAAGACACCACAGTTGTTTCTTATTCGTTGTTAATGATGTTTTGGAAGAGTTTATAAGAGTAAGACCGGCTGTGACACTTAGTGTAAACAAGCAACTAAAACCTACAATACCACAGCTATGCCTTATTCATCGTGATGATATTTTGGAAGATTTTATTAGAGTAAGTCTAACTATGATAATTAACGAAAGGAAATGCAACTAAAATCTACAACACCACAGCTATGACTTATTCATCGTAATGATATTTTGGAAGAGTTTATAAGAGTAAGTATAGCTGTAATGATTAATGAAACAAGTATGAAACATAAACTTCAGAAATATACTTAAGCTAGAAATGAAAACGAGACTAAAATACTTATCTAAACTGTATAAACAAGGCTGCTCAGGAGGAAGGGGCCCTCTACCACCAGAGTAGGACGAAATCTACTTCAAGATTGATTCAACACTTTCAAGGAAATGATGCTTCTTTCATTAAAGAGAAATTACTTCAAAACAGAGTGTTTTCGGACTTCTGAAATCTAGCAATCAACCATAAAATCTAACCTTGTCCCTCGGTTTCCCGAGCATATTTATAACAAAATTACATAACCGTATCTGAGGAGAGTTGTCATTTGATTTCTTCTTCTTGTTTTTAAGTGTTTTTGGTGTCCTCATTTTGAGAGTTCTTGATTTCGAGAATTAGCTTTTTGGACAACAAAAGAAGGGTTAAAACTGAAGGACTTTTTGGGAATTTCACTCTGCTTGAAGAGATTTGCATCTTAGGATTTACATGCTTGTAGTGATTTGCATTAGGTGCATATAATCATTTAGTCAATTTCTTAGTTTTTGTGAGTGTGAGTCTGCTATTTGAAAAGGAAAAAATACAATTTTTAGTCTCGTAGAACCTGTATAGAGATTGCTCTTCATCGAAAGACAAAGAACTGCATTTGCATGTAGTTAAGTTTTTATTAATTTCTTTTGCGTCAAAAACACCATACGTTTCATATCCATATCCTTGTGACTTAATATAACAACCCTTAAAATAAGCGATTTAATCTAAAATCAACTAGCAAGTTTTTCTAAGTGTCAATCACCAACTAGCTAGGTTGTAGGGCCTTGGAATAGGTGAGTGGAGAGTTAACTCTCCAAGGCCACTCAAACAAACATAGAAGTTGATTAATTGAGCAAAATCCAACTCCGTGAGGTGGATCGGGAAAGCTCTCATCCGAGAGTCAAGCGCGAGGCGAAGTGAAGGTTGAGAAGAGGGATACCCCCCCTCCGATTAGCTGAATCTGACCTCAAGACCGTTCCGCCTGGCTTCTGATACAGATTGGTGTCCATAGTTGCCACTCCTAGGTTCCACACAGGTGACTGCGGGGGGGAATACCCGTGGTACCTGAGGCAGACGTCGCATCACTTTCAGCAGTACTTCTGGGGGGTGCCCTTGCGAAGCTTGGGTGCTTGAGCCGGCAAAGGCCGTCGTTAGGAGGTCGGCGTAACTGTTTCTGATACCTTCGCTAGTTGTTCTGGGCCCTAATCATCCCAGACTGCTTTCGGAAGGCCCTATATTTCGCTTTCCTGTATTTTGGTGTCCGGTCCTCATCACCCGGAGCGGAAATACTTGGAGGCTGTTTGCTTGACTGTATCTCAGGGATTTTTATTTTTAGTGAGTGCTCTTTGCTCCTAGCTTGCCTAGCTTTTCACTTTTTTTGAGTCTAATTTATAAAATCTATAAAAGTAGCTGATCAAGCACCTCGACGTTCGAGGAGAATCCGGGGGTTATCTCCCGAGAGTCCAGAGCCTTCTTCGAGAAGGCGTAGGAGCGATTTAGCAGGTGGTTACCACCCTGTGGCATCTGACACTGTGGAGAGAGATCCTCGACCAAGATCTGAAGGTTTTGTAGCTGATTCTGGTGTCGGTCCCGAGAGGAGCGTTCCGCTCACCTCGCGAGTTTTATTTCCTCAGGAAGAAGATTTTCAAATCGAAGACGTACCTGAGCCTCCTGCTACAGGTCCATCTCCTCTTCCTCCTGATTATTCGTTTTTTGTTCAGTACATCGGACCGGAGTCGGAGAGACCGCCGGATCTTCCATATCATTCTTATCTTTCGATGGCCACGACTGGGAACGCGGCTTCTACCGTGAGTGCTGCAGGCATTCAGACCCCTGCTTCTGTCGAGGCAAGGGGCACTATTGCTTCATCTTCGATTGCTTCTAGCACTGCTATGTTTGGCTCTGGGTTCACCCAAGCATATGCTTCTCATTCTGGTCCCTTCTGTTCAGGGATGTCCATTAGTGAAATCCCTCTTTTTCCTTTTCCGCCGGTGCAGCTGGATCTACGCCCATGTCTAACATGGCTAGTGGATCAGCTTCGTTTCAGGGTTTCCCCTTTGGGACTGGGCATATTCCCAGTTCCAATCCTTCTTTAGGGTCGTTTCCTTTTACGTCCCAGACCCAGAGTTTCAACCCTTGGTCTGGGGGGAAAAGTTCGACTACTTTTACGGGATGGAATCCTGTCTTTACTACAGCGGGGGCAGGGAATCAGTTTTACGCAGGTCATCAAGGGAATGCTTCTTTCCCTTCATCGAGTGCTTATCAGTCCTTTTCTCCTCTGTCTAATGCTTGGAACCCCTATCAGGGGCTCTCCTCTTCATTCAACACTTCTGCAGGGGGAACTGGTCTGGGCTTTGGTAACTCGGCGTGGGGAGAAGGTTCTTCTCTGTTTTCTACGAGTCCTTTCTGGCAGCCTGGTGCCTCATCAAATCCAGGCTATTCTTTTCATAATGTTGGGAATCCATCCTATCAAGGATGGAATCCTCAGGCTCCGCCTCGCTTACCTTTTCTGGCAACATTAAACTTGCCAGATTTGTCGAAGTTGACTAATGACCCGATTCGTTATAGTCCGGGGTGGCCTCTGGTCCCGACCAAACTTCCTTCAGACATTCCAAAGTTTGAAGGTAAGAATGGAGAGGATCCGGCGGACCACATCACCACTTTCCACTTATGGTGCTCTTCAAACTCCCTGATCGATGACTCGATTAGGTTGAGATTATTTCAACGCACCCTAACTGGAAATGCTGCCAAATGGTATATCGAGCTCACTGGGGGCAGTTTCGCCACATTTGGAGAACTGGCTGTCACATTTCTAAACCATTTTCAGTTTCCTGTCAGATATGAGGCTGGGACCGAACTCCTGGCTAATTTTAAGCAGGATGAGGCAACTCACATTTCTGATCACATTCAGGAATGGAGGAGAAGGAAGAGGCTTATCAAAGCTCATATCCCAGGTGAATTCCTTCTCGAGTGGTTTTTGAAATCTCTGCAGTCAGATATTTCAAAAGATGTATCCCTATCTGGGGTATTTTCTGAGGAGAAGGCCATTTTTAGGGCCCAGCAGTTAGAATTGATCTATTCTCAGTCTGGGATGCTTTATAAGTATTTGCCCAATGCTCCTCGCTCCAAATTGGATTTATTGAAAACTAAACCTGGTCCGCATGGTGACGGACTTGTCGGATCAGTCAGTAGTAGTGCAGCCAGCCTGCTTTCTCAGCTGCAGCAGTTGTCTTTACAATCTGCTCCTTCTGGTCAGGCTGTGCCTGCTGATTCATCACCTTCCCAGTCTTTGTCCATAAATGTTGTCCAAGCTTCTGATCCCAAAGGAAATCAACAATCCGATGGGAAGAAGAAGGGACGAAATAACAAGAAGAAGGGCAAGAACGGGAAGGGTAATGCAAATAAAACCAACGAGCGTGTTGGTGAGGGTCAAAAGGAGAAAAAGAAAGTGAAGTTTTCGTGCAAGCTTTGTGTTGGAGACCATCTCACTCACCTTTGCCCTAAAATTCAGGATGCTCAGCGCCTGTTATCCCAGCAGGGTTCTTCTAGTTCCTAGGATGTGTTAAGAAACCCTTTTCCCCAAGGGCAGAAATTAGTTGTTGGCGCGAACCAAAATCCTGGGGCTTCCTCTGGGGGCACCCAGGAAGGGGAAACTCCATCGAACATTTTTATGATGAGTGCTCACGCGGATATCGCTACGAGATCCCGTGATTATGGCGGAGAGGAATCTTCGAAAGCTAAGGAAGTTTCTGATGCTACTGAGCCGCTTCACATCACGAAGCCAACTGTTGAGTCTATGCCTCGGATGCCAAAGGCATCTTCTAAGCAGTCAACGATTAATCCGAACGCGAGGGCTGCCCAGAACTACTCGATTGTAGAAGATCTGGCACAAAGTCCTTGTGCTATGTCAGCTTTAGAGGTACTCCAGTCTTTTCCAGCTCAGCGCAGTGCTTTGCTCACTGCCATTGGGGCTATTGATCCGAAAAATTCTCTTCTGATTACTTTTGATATGACTAATTTTAAGAAGAGACTTCCTCATCACATGGCATTTCATATTAAATCGTCGTATCGGAAGTGCAATATATTTCGAACGGTTGTTGATGAGGGTGCTTCTACATGCGTGATGTCTCTCGCATGCTGGAAGACACTTGGATCTCCCAAAGCTGTTCCATATAGCACTGTTCTTACTGCGTTCGATGGTCATTCTCACAGACCCCATGGTATTGTCCCGGCTTTTCCCATCTGTGTTGGGGGCAAAACTGTTAACATAGAGGTTGCGGTAGTGGATGCAGCCTTGGACTACAACCTTCTGTTGGGGAGGAACTGGATTTATGAGATGGATGCCATTGCATCCTCATTATTTCGAATTTTATGTTTCCCCCACGAAGGGAGGATCGTTACAGTGGATCAACTGGACTGTCCTCCTGTAGACCTGGATGCGCCTTCTGACTCATCTGTTCCTAAGTTGGATAATACTAAGGCGCCTGTTGAGAATCTAGGAGTTGGAATGTATTCTTCCCCTCGATGGGTTCTTTCGATTCTCCTCCTACAAAGGTATATTAATGCTATTTCATCCTCCAAGGCCTCTTCTAAGAGAGTTCTTCAACTCATTATTTTTCTGGACTTTGGACCTTACCTTCCCCATCGCCAAATTAGCAAAGGCGTGGGTGGAATGGCATTTCTGATTTCTGCAGCTGAGATTGCATATCAGTCTATTGTTGACACTGCAGAATCCGTTCCAGCTCCTCTTTCACCGGAAGAGTTGGATGGTGATGTGGCTCCGGCTTGGACGATTAGTTCTTCTTCGGCCCAAGATTGCCTTGATACCACTCTTCCATCTGAAGAGGCAATCCTGGAAGCCATGACTGGTATAGATAGACCGTGGAATGATTTGCATCATCGGTCTTACTTCCTACCTGACTTGAACGAAGTTGAAACTAGTTTTCCAAGTCCTCAGTCTCCTGGTCCTGTTCACCCAGTCTTGAACCCTTTGGCACCAGCACAGGTTTATGCTGAAGGGAACATGGCTGTGATCTCTCCTACTATCCCAGTGAACATTTCCAGGGATCCCAATATTGTCGAGAATGTCTTCATTGGAGCTGAATGTTCCCGTGAAGAGATTCAAATCTATACCGAGCTCTTCAAAGAGTATAGGGATGTTTTTGCTTAGTCTTATGAGGAAATGCCTGGCATAGATCCATCTATCGTCCAGCATGAGATCAAGACGTATGAAAACGCTAAGCCGGTCAGGAAAAAACTTCGTCTGGTCAATCCTAGGAAGGCAACAGCTATCAAATCTGAAGTTGAAAAGATGCTTAAGGCGGGATTCATTTTCCCAGTTCCTCTGACTGAATGGGTTTCAAACCCCGTTCCGGTAGATAAAAATCAAGGAACGATTCGAGTGTGCATCGATTTCAGAGACCTAAATAAGGCATGTCCTAAAGACAATTACCCCACACCTTTCATCGATCAGATTATTGACGAGTGTGCCGGTAACGAGATTTTCTCCTTCATGGACGGTTTCTCTGGTTATAATCAAATTACTATCCGTCCAGAAGATCAACATAAGATCGCATTTATTTGTCCCTGGGGTACGTTTGCATATAAGAAAATGCCTTTTGGTCTTAAAAATGCTGGAGCTACTTTTCAGCGGGCCATGTCTTACGCCTTCCACGACATCAAGAAGATTATCGAGCATACTTTTAGACGACCTAGCCGCTCATTCTCAAAGAGGATGGATAATAAGATCTCGGTCACCTCCAAAGAAATATTTGAAAGATGTCGTTTTTATAAAATTCGATTGAACCTAACAAGTATGCTACGTTACATCCTATTTACCATTGGGATTCATTGTGTCTAGGGAAGGGATAAGGGTAGATCCCCTTCAAGGTTGAGGCAATACTTAGTTTGCCTCCCCGTCTTCAGATCAATCAACTTCAAAGTCTCCAAGGGAAGTCTAACTTTCTTCGGAGGTTTATCAGTTAACTATGCTTTGAGATTACAAAGGGATATATGAGACTCGTTGAAGAAAGGAGTTCCTTTTCTTTGGGACGACTATGCTCAATGCTCATTCGATGCACTTGAAAAGGCGTTGACCTCCCTGCTCCTTTCCTATGAGTCCACCAGATTATAGCGAGAGATTTTCTTTTGTATCACGTCTACAACGAGATCTACCATTGGTATGGTTGGTTCGGGAGGATGATGCTTTCTGGTGAGCATGTTGTTACTACCTTAGTCGAGGATCTGGTAGGACTGAGCTGCGATACACCAGATTGAAAAATTAGCCTTGGCGTGAGTCCATCTTTGTACAATGACTCCGACGATTATATTATTCTTCAGCAAAACTTATGTCTTGGCGAAATTTCGCCAATCCTATTTTCGGTTGTCCTCGAAGACCCAAGTGATTGGGGGAAAATATAATAGATGGATTGTGATATTACGGGAATTCGATCTTGAGTTCATATCGCAAATCCAAGAAGTCATTAGTCTTTGCGGAATTGATCTCGAGTTGCCTTGTGGAGAGGACATGATCTATGATGAGTCCTTTCGGACGAACACTTGTTTTTGATCTCTCCACAAGATCCTTGGTATGGGGATATCATCATGTATCTCAGGGTGCAGAAGTTTCCTCTTCTTTTTCGAAAGATGAGCGTCGTAAGGCTGCGTCACTTAGCCAAAAGTTATCCGATTATTGGTGATGCTTTGTATGCGTCGAGAGGTTGATTCCAATCTAAAGATAGCAGCAACTTTCGAAGAAAGGAGAGGCTCGTTCTCAATGATTCTCACGGTGGAGCTTGTGGGGGTCATTTATCGAGAGCTTGCTACGGCCCAAAAGATTTTGCGTGCTTTGGCTACTTCGGCCCTTGATTTTCAAAGATTGTATTGAATGCGGTCGAAATGTCATCCTTGTCGGTGTATACTAGAAAATGCGCGCTCATCCGAGCTCGCTTTTTCCGATCGTTCTTGTCGGGGACCCTTTACAAAGTGGGGTATGGATTATACTACTTGTAACCCGCCTTCGGCAAAAGGTCACAAGTACATTATCGTCAAACGGTAGACTACTTTACGAAGTGGGTCGAAGCTATGCCTACTTCAGGAACGATGGTGAGGCTGCCAACTCTTTTCTTCTTCAACAAGTTATCGCTCGGTTCGAGTATACCTAGAGAGATTGTCGCGACCATGGCGGTCACTTTTGAAGCAGTATGATGGGCTGAGTTGGCTCTTAAGTCGTTTTCGAGCGCACATTCATCTCCATATTATCCTCGGGGCCAATGGCCGGTGGAGGCAGTGAATAAGTCTTGAAGACAATTCTTCAACGGACGATTGATAAACTATAGATCCAATGGCACATTATGCTATATCCTGCTCACGGGCATACGGACGTCGGTTAAAGCGCATGCGGCTTTACTCGGTTGATTGGTCACGGGGTGGAATACGTATTTCCCATTGAATGCGAGATTCCTTCTCATATAAGCGAGCATTTATTGAGCTTCTTCCCGACACTTCTAGTACGCGGACGACTTCTTCATACGGAACATCTTGATGAGCGGCGTCGAGATGTTGCTTCGTTGAATGAAGCGCATAGCAGAGTCAAAAGTCGGTACGATAAGGCGGTTAAGTCCCCAGGGTCTTTTTCGAAGGTGACCTTGTTTTGAGTACATGCCCAAGAAAAAGATGCCTTGGGGCGGGAAAGTTTAAATCGATGTGGTATGGCCCCTATATCGTCGAAGGTCCTTAAGAAAGGAGCGTATCGCTTAGTTGACTTCGAAGGAACGAGTTGCCGGAGCCAGAAATGGGCTCTTATTTGAAGAAGTATTATGCTAGGCTTTGGCACGGCATTTCGCTTTGTATATAGTAGTTTTTGTCTTGTACATATACGGTTTGATTTTCGATTTTTGATGAGATGGTGATGTTTTTGATCGCTTTGGCGAGGTTGTGTTGATGTCATGAGTCATTTTTGGGTTTTCGCAGATGGTGCCGATGTAGACACACCGGAACTTAGCTTCGCGGCTTGGGTTCTTCACTATCCTTGGGTCACGTTGTTGGTATCAAAGAGGAAGTCGCATTGGTCACTGCTTCAATAACGTAGCGAATACTGCTGAGTCATTCATCTACTCTCGGAGGCAATATCTTTGGGTGTTGATTCGTTGGTAGTTTTCTTGGACTCCCGGTAGTGGTGTCACGTTGAACAACACTTATCGGAGTGCGAGATCCGGTTTATTACGATTGTTCTTGAGGGATGCGTTTGTTACAAAGGTCATTTCAATTTTTTAACATTAATTCATATTCCTCGGTGACAATTGGTTTGCTTGACTCATTGGCTAATCAAGCTTTAGATTGGCATATTAATCATTCAATACAATAATTTCTAATCATCAAAATCATCATACGTTTGATACCTGCCATGCATCACATCAAATATATTTCGTATGCTATATGATCGGTATGTCGAAAAAACTTTACAAAATTTTGGATCCCATAAATGCTTTGTACAAATTTGGGCTTATGCTATCATATCGTTGATCTCATATACGGTCATCGAGTATATAAAATGCATGTACTCACGCGGACCACGCGGAAGTCACGTAGAACATCTCTACGGTGGCCCACAGCGAGCGCACGATCCAACCCGATCCGAGGTACTCTTCTGTGCGCATCTGCGGAGCGGCTTCGGCACGGTCTTCCACGGCGGCAGGAGGGATTTGGCGGGTCGGTCCCTCCCGAGTTTCACCGCGCGACGCTCGGAGAGGGACACCGTCGAGGAGCTGCATTGTCTCTGCCTCACCTACTGCGGCGAGCGTTTGTGACGTGCTTAGGCCCTCGGGGGCGAGCTGGTCCCAACATACAGAAACATGATCATTTTTCATTTGTCGAGTCATTATGAATCGATCCAAAAAACATGTTTGTTTTTCTTTATTTTTTCCTACACATTTGAAAAATCATCATATAAGTTAAAATTTTTGAAAAAACTTTTCTAGGCTGCTCCCCATGCTGGCCGGGTGCAAATGTAGATCGGTCTGCAAATGTCTAGGCATGGGGATGGTCGTCTATTACGACAATGCATTCTCTCACCATAAGAAGAACTCATCGTCCCGGGTAGTTAGGAGACACCTGTGCCTTGCCCAAATCTCTTCATCATGTACGCCCAGCAGGCAGTTCTTGGGTCTGGCAGGCTGTGATAGTTGAGATGACTTTGAGTCTTCTAGTAGGAACTCTCTCGAAGAAGAATGTAGTCAAGAAATGGTTTCCATAGCCAAAGTGTTTTGTTCTTGTTTGGCGAATAGAGGTGGATTGAGCAACTGCAACATTGTGTGGCGAGTAGTGCACCGATCATACACATGAATTAAGCACTCTACGAGAAAGCTATGCTCATATGCCACGTCCGGAGCTCGATGCAATATGAGGCAAATCACCTTACTCTGCAGGTGGTGAATGGGAGGATCTTTGCATGTGCAAATCACGATATCCTAAATTTACCAATCTGTGTACCAACTTTCTTGGAATTATCTACGCAATAGATTTGGACATAGTCCTCCACGGTCGATATCCCGGGGGCTTTCGGGTGCGGATCCCTTTGGGTCTCCCTCTGGAGAGTCCGGTGATGAAGTATATATCTTCCACTTCTATGCGTAGTGGCATTTGATCGACGTCGACAATCCACGATCGGTTCCCAATAATTTACAAGCATTTCAAGCAATCTCACATTACTTTTCATATTGGGCACATTTGAATAATCCACGATTTGGAGGACATTTTGTGCGCGCGATCTGCCATGACCTCTTGGTCTATTGCGTTGTGCTCACGTTCCCTCCAAGAGATAGTCATCCTGAAAAATTTAACAAAATTTGCATTTCAGCTTTTCTTTTGAGTTATGGACTGCGCATACGCGACTTTCCTTGTGCACGATCGCGTGTATCTGTATCCACTATTGTTCGTATGCGGGATACGCATTTTTTTAAGAAGAGGTTTCTGGGCAAAAATTCACTTAATTTTAATTTTTTAAATGGACAAAATGATTAAAAACGGGATGAATAAAGAAAAGAGGGAGCCTACACGAGATTTATTTGGTACGACGGTCGGTTGTTCTGATTTGACGAAACAAGTTTTAGCTCAGACTCCTGCCATCAGCTATGCAATAATAGACAATGGGAAGTCAAACCCCGTATTTATGGCTAAAAATTGAAATTTTTTGCAAAAATTTCCTTATGTATTTTTTCGATAAATGCTTATCTTTGTATAACTTGATTGCTTGGAAGTGCCTAGTTTCGTATGTTTGGAGAATTTTGTTTGACGTTTCGAGACTTTTCTAGGTTTGACCCATGATTTCGGACTCTTCACGGCAGGTATACCAGTCTTCAACGGCATATAGGTTAGGGAATCACTTTCTAGTGCATCTGCATTCTGACACTCCACTCTTGATCACTTGCCTTAAGGTCGATCCCATCGAGGTCATGAGCATTACCTTGTTTATAATAGATTTTTTAATCATGACTTGATGGTAGAACCTTCCTTTACATGGGCTTCCTAGTTAGTTCCTCGCTTTCACTTGTTGCTTGTCTTCTAACTTTTTATGTCAGGCTCGGGGGTATCTTTAGTCATGAAGCATGTTACTGTGTTGAAGCTTCATTCCTTGCCTTCATCACTTATCATTTTTTACGCTTATACCCTAGAGGCTCCCAGGTATGCAGCAAGTTTGCCATTCTTTGGTATATTGGCTACTTGTTTATGCGGCCTTTAGCCGGCTTCATTTGGACTCGATGTTTAAGCCAACTTTTTGACCTTTGACTTTCTGTACAAATTCTTGTGCATTGCACTTAGCTATCCGACTTATTTTCTTTTACACCTGAATGGGCATTATAAGTATCAACGTATGGAGAGTTTTAGCCACCTTGCATTGAGCACTTGGTTGTTCCAATCTCGAAACTAGATACATCACTGTGATACCGTTCTGTCCATGCTTCCATAGCATTCTTTTATTCTTTTCGGGGCTTATTATGAAAAGACAAAAAAAATTAAATATAACAAAGAGCGGGGAACGGGATGTATCCGTTATTTGGTGGCGATGCAATCCCGGTTTGTCGCCCTTGAACAAAGCACATATACTTATATATTTCCTTCATTTGGGATGGTTCTAGTTTGACCTAGGTTCCCTTTACCATGTTGCACTTGTCGGTTCTCGCCCAGATTGGTTCTCTTCCAATCATATGGAGGATTTGTTTTTCCTCTGTGAGAAATAAGACTTGCTCTCGGTGTCACTTTTTCTTGTACATGGTCATCCTTGAGAGTTGTGCTTTTGTTCGAAGTCTGCTTTGGTCGACGTGGGCCTCTTCTGACTCTTCTGGTCGGCCTTCCGGTCTTGTACGGTATCATGTTCTATCACATGGGTCTTTGTCTGCACTCGTATATTTGGTTTCGAAGGTCATTATTCTTCTTGCAGTAGGTTTGTCTCTTATTGACTCGACATATTGCTGCGAGCAAACCTGAAACCGCACCTTGAGCTATTTCCATCATTGTTGAGTGGCTACGTACTCGTGTTCGATCGTATCATGGAGTGCCGACGACTGGTGGTTTTTGTGTTCGGCGATCGGCACATTATCACGCCCAGGATTCATGCGGTACACGGATTTCCATTTGACCCTATCGGTGGATTTCTCGCCTGCGTATTCGACTTTCATTATTGGTTGGTTCGAGGGTTTCTTCAGATGCGCTAACTTCATCTTGTGCACGTCGGAAACGTACTTCGGTTTTTGGTTCATCATATCCTTAGGTACGAGTTCTTCAAATCTTGGCACACGGGTTACACTCGCATTTTGGTGATGTGGGGGGGGATGCCTTAATGCCTTCCTTCATTGATCTTTTCCCATCGACTCGACTCATTGCTGCGGGAACAAGATACGGAGTCTTTGTCGGTACCTTAGGGTTGGGTCATCGGTGGCGGACTCTTCGCTATAGAACGGTGGGGATTCATTATTGCCTCATTGGTAGATTCTGCTGTTGGGTGTTAGGCTTCAACTCATTTCATTCACTTGTCGGTTGTCTTTGGGCTGTAAACCACTCATCATCATTATCGGTGGGTTGTCTCGCATTGGTTAACGAAAACATCATTGCCGGTAATCCAACGATTTCTCACATGGTCGACTTCGGTTCATTTATTCCCGGTGTGTAGGGCTGTGCCGTTGTGATCGGTGAAGACCTCGGTTATCGGCATTTCTCGGTTCTTGTTATTAATCCTCTCGATTTAACGATGTTGCCGTCCCACCCTTATGTTGCGGTTCGGCACAATGACATCTTATATATTGATCTAGGATTCTTGGTGTATGCCGTTTGATCCGCCTCTTATTATCCGGTACTTGGAGATTCGATTACTTGATCGGACATCCGGTTGCACTATCTTTGATGAGCTTTCTATATGTGATACTTGGACATTGATACGGACTTATATTTAGAATTTCTCCAGGACGATTCACTGCATGTACTTTCGGTTCAGTTATGCTATATATTGGATCTATTGATACTTTCTATATATATGATGTATTTTTTAGCTTGAGCATGGGTATGCCCGCCTCGGCATGTGTTGACTCTCTTGGTTTCTTTGTTGGTTTTGTGAGTAGGCATCCCGGTGAAGTCCTCTCTTGTCCTTGTGAAGTTCTTTCTGTGCATAATACATTGTTGTCCTTTTATCGACCTCATATATTAGGGGGGCATCTGTTATAGCATCATTTCTCACCTTGACATGATTCATGATTGCTTCATGGCTTTATGGTACCATTCCTACAGACTTGGACAAATTCACTTAAAAACGGTAGAAAATCCTCCATACGCGACTATGCCGTGTTTTTACGCGTGTATCTGTAATCTGACTAGACTTTTAAACGTGTATGCCATTTTAATGATTAAAAAATATATAAAAATCTCCCTAATTTATTGTTGAGTTGATGGTTATAAGTGGATTCATTTTGGCTTGGCTATTATTATTGTTTTCCAGCTATGGCTGCTTGGAAAATTATAAAAGACATATTTATCACATTATTCTAATGGAGAAATTATTATTATTATACTCTTTGTTGTTCCCTATCAAATGGGTGGGCCTCTTTTTATTATTTGGGAAACCCTTGTTTCCTTGAGATACATCCCTTTATATGTTATCATGTCATTTGGAAGGAGTCTTAGCGAGGCAAAGAACAAACGAATCGAATGAAAACATTCTTGGCTTCAGAGGATGGGGTGAATATCCCTTACTTTTGTACGTACTATTTTTTATATCTGAAGTATCATCTTGTTCAAAATAAGCATGTTTGTGTGTATGCTTTAATGTATGGAGAATATTTGTGATACATGCATTCATGATGATTATTGTCTTTATGAATCCTCACTAACATATAGAAGTAAAAATATAATACAACTTGTCCTTTGTGCTGGTTTCTTCTTTGAGGTGAAGGAGGACGGTTGCAGGGGAGTTTAGACTCCGTGGATCTACTTCTAAAACGTAGGACCAACGGGTAAACCCTCTCTTTCCGCTCCATTGGTTTTATGAATGTGCATGATACGTGTGAGTCTACGTTAAGTGGTCCTTTTTGCTCTTGTGGGTTGATCCTTCAACCTCTAGGGTGTTAAATCCGAAGCAGAGGGGCCATGATGGTAATTAATTTCCACTTATAATACCTAAGTGCCTATGATGGTTGTCCTTATAATGTTTTTTGTTTAAATGACATAGAATGTTTCCCTTGAGGATCTTACCGCGAAGAGGAGAAGACGCAATAGTCCCAACGGCGGCAAGTGCGTGCACGGAGAGTAAATAATCTCATTGCAACTTTTTTATTAATATTCATGAACTAGTTCAATGATATTTAAAAAGCGACAATTAAAATTTAATATTATCTATTTTTGTAGGCGATGCCCCATCCGGATTGAGAGGACAGCCCGGACATCGTGACCTACGCAACTAGAGTCGGCGGTGCGCATCGAAAGGCACGAAATAGGGCTGGGCATGATGATATTGATGATGTAATTGGAGAGCTTTAGAAAATACGGAAGAGAAGAAAAAGAAAATTTGATAATGTAAAATATTGTATTATTATAGAGACAAAGCGTTACCATTACTTGGGAACGTGTGCGTTATATAAAAAACTCATTTATCATACTATTTTTATGCTCAAGCATTAATTTCAATGTTTCCTTGCGTACTTTTTGTTGAAAATTTGTTTTTTTATTAGTTATTGAATATTTTTTATGCTCATGAAAAGTAAAAAATGAAATACAGATTGGATATTGAGGGAATTGAGAGTGATGTGAGAGCCATGGAGAGCTTCACCTTTACGTGGTTGTGCCTTGCATAGTAGAGAATAATTTATTGGAGAGGCGATTTAATCTTGGAGCAGCCCTCCTCGATCCCGGCGGCTGCTTAACATGAGAGTCCACATTGAGTTAGTTGCTTTCTCTTTCCGGATACGTGGGAGGCTTCGTTCAGGTTCGTGCGACTCCAGTAAATTGTTCCTTGAAAATGAGAGAGAACTTATTCGGAGTATGTTTTTGGCTTGTTTGCACACAAAACACTGCTTCTATGTTATCGTAAGAATGCATCTTAGAGTAAAAAATACTACCTCGTGCTTGTATTTATTGTATAGATAATGATGGATTTTGATTGACTTGGCCGAGTGCGGGCACAAATCCATCTTGCATCATGAGCAATACAACTTGTCAGCGCGGGAGTCATGTCTAGGGATATCGTACACGCGCTTGACCCGGAGTCTGTACATCGTCACATTTTGTAGGTTCACTGACGAGTTCATAATTTCAATATTAAGCTTGTTCATGATTGTTATCTGGGTTTTTGGTATGTGTTTTTTCATCTATTTTGATTGTAGGCAACTATGCATGTTTCTTGTTGTTCACTATGATTTCTCCCATTACTACTCGGGATGGAAATCAGAACTTTATTGGTATATGGGTTACTTTATTGTCTACTATGATTTTCTCCATTTACGATTTCATGAGTTACATCTTGTAAAGTTGTCGAGTCTCGAGGGTTGGTGACAGAGCTTTGAGTTCTCCAGATTTGGGGCTTTTCTAATATTTTCTCTCTCATACTCAGGTATGCCTGTCACCTCGTTGTTTGAGCATGCCCGATTGTCTGCCACTTGCACGATTGGCACATGTCCGAGTCTCTGAGTGGTGCCACATTTCTCTATTTTCGGCCCACTTGAAGCCACTTAGAGAAATAAACTCAAATCACACACACCGTGTGTCTTTTATCCTTGGAGTGCCACATGTCCTAGATATCGCTAGGGCGATAGGCCTTTTCATTGCTGATCACAGTCTCTCGGGTTGCCTTCTAGGTTTGACATACCACTAGTTTCGAGTATGTTCCATGGAAATCGGTGCGAAAATACTGACGACAATCACACACCTACGAAACCATCGATAGACCTGCCGTTTTAGTAAAGCTACATTTCCACGGCTGCAATACACACTGCCGTTTTAGTTGCTTGCATTTCGGCAACTACCAATACACCTACCGTTTCATTCTCCTGGACTCGCGTATGCATATTTTCATATAATTTTATCACAAAGTTGGTGCTTGGTGCTTTGACATGCCTTTGAATATTTTTTGCGTTAGAAGACATTTTCGGCCGAGCCTGACATGAATGAGAGCTTGATGAGATAGTTGTATTTGATATCTTTCTCTCGCGAGTGAGCTCGGAAAGAATTTGCTAGACTACATATGAAAGATGTAGCGGTCGTCTTGCGAGCTTGAGAGGTGTTGCTTTAGGAGGTTCACAGAGATGCTTGCTACGGATCTTGTTCTTTAGGAAGCCTATGATCCTGCAGCTAATCGCTGTTTTGCTTTCTTTCTTATTCGAAAGTCTATCTTGCTAGGAGGATGTGCCGTTATGGTTTGTTAATAGCAGATTTGTCAAATTTCATCATGAGTCCACCTCATAATATGTTTGATTGTGTTTATAAATAATTAAACAATTATTACACCAAACAAATAAACAATCACTGTATTGTGAGGTAATATGAGTATCTTTGAAATAATTCTCATTATAAATTTACATAACTACAACTCTCACCCAGTGTTGTCTATATCACTGAGTGTGTCTTCTTCTAAAATTATAGTTACAACGAGAGGCAGTGAACAATCAAGCGCTTTTGTGAGTGATATCTTGCAATAATTCTTATTATAATTTCCTAACCTCTACTCTCAATGAGGTGTCATGTCACTTTAGGTGTATCTATTTTAAAATTATAGTCTCAATGGTACGGATAAATTGTTATCTCTTAAAATTACTAGCTTTGATGGTGATACCTTGTGATTGATTAATGCGGTAGACGGCTTTGGCTTTGGCTAATATAGTCTCACAGAACCTCGCACAGAATACAAAGGTTGTGATTGATTACTGAGGGCACTTGCCTATGTTGTGGAACTTCTTACCTGCGGGAAATGATGATTATTTCGAGCTGGGTAGCACGTTTATTTTAGAGGCACCTATAAATTATTTCTTCCCAACTATCTTTATATGTACGTAATTTTGGAATTTGATTTTAAAAACTAGTACCCAAACTTTGAGTTCAGCCTGGTGTTCGTGTAAGGTTGTTTGGGCTTTGGGAAATATTGTTGGAGACTCTACAACATTTAGGGATCTTGCCCTTAGTCATGGAGCTCTGAGGCAAGTGCTTGCCCAGTTGAATGATACTGCCAGAATTTAAATGATAAGAAATGCTACATGGGCTCTGTCAAATTTTTGCCATGGTAAACCCCAACCACTATTCGAACAGGTAAGCAGAATACATTTTCTGCCTATTGTTCTTAGTTCGTAGATACTGTGGTTTTTTTTTATAAATCTTGGTGCTTGGTAGATTTGGACGTAATATGGACCTAGGCGCTTGTTCATTACAATGAATTTGTCATCAGGTTTTAGAAAATGCTCAGAAATTTGGGTTTCACAAGGGGATTACCCTTGCTTGCAATTATCGATTATCAATCACATTCAAAAAAAGTCTTTCGTAGCATTGCTAAGCTCTTTGTAGGTGAATTTCCGAGGCAATTTCACAATATCTGAACTAAATTTGTCTGTCCTTTTCAATACTCTGCGCTTGTAACAGAACCAGACAAACAATATAGTGGCCAATGCAACAACGCTCTTTGTAGGTGAATTTCCGAGGCAATTTCACAATATCTGAACTAAATTTGTCTGTCCTTTTCAATACTCTGCGCTTGTAACAGAACCAAACAAACAATATAGTGGCCAATGCAACAACAACAACACCTCATGTTGCAATGCCTGCAATTCACCTCTCTACACGCATGAATGACTATGGCACCCTCTTTTGTGAACAGGTACTGGAGCTGAAGGTATTGGTTTCCATTAGGATCGTGGAATTCAACATCCAAAATAGTATCAAATTCCACTACAATAGTATTCCCCAGCGAGGGAAACAGTTCATTGAGACCTATTGGACTCATCACCCCCAAATAGCCTTCGGGGCTACCCAGAGTGTGATCATCTGGAGCAATAACAAATGCTGATCCATCCCCAATTGAAACAAGAACAAGTCCCACATTGGTTACAGAAAACGAGAAACGTGTTTTGAAAGAAGAAGAAACTTTTGTATTAGGGTCCAGAAATCTAACTGGTCTATTGTACAATGCCCTACCTGCACTTCAAATTGGTACTCCCAACTCCATGCTAAGGCTCACTGTGCCATTCTTCAGATGAGCATCTTAACCTGAAGTTTGATTCCAAAAAACCCAAGTCCCATGTTCTATGCCCAAGACCTCTGTTACAACGTGATGTTTCTATTTCCCAACCTGAGTTATCTGCCTGTGGATTGAATATCTCACAATACAATCATTCATTTCCTAAATGTCTACACCATGAATCATGATAAGTAAAGTGAAACAGATGTTAAGCAGATCAAGGTCTGTATTTGTTCCCACAATAGAGAATTTCCATAGTAATCCACTTTTAATGTTGTCCTTGCAGAGTTTATCACCTCGATCTAACCAGAATATCTCCAAACTGATGCAGAAAATAATCAGAAATTATTTTTCTTTAGTATAGAAACTATTGGTGATTATGTATTTTGTACAGTTCTGACACCCTAAGTGCATGGTTGATTTTCTTTAGCTATATGTGAAATGACCGAACATTTAACGTAAGGATATGGAAGGTTTAAGGTATAAGGAAACCTTGTATATTGCACGGTAATTCTCTGTATCATTCTCATCATTTTTTGGATTTCTCTTTTATACTGTGTTTCTACAATGTTGTCTTTATGCCAAGTTTTTAATAAGACTTAGAATGCAAATTTATAGATTAAAGGCCATTTTGCACTTCTAGATTAATTTATGCATTAGGCTGAAATAAATTAGGATCAAATCCATAGATTCTGGTTTTTGGTCCGATATCTGTCAAATCGTTGCTTAAAATAAGCTTATATATCAACCAAGGTCTTGCTAACTGTGAACTAGCACACAGCCTACAATAAGCAGATTACTATGATTTATTTTAAGTGACTTTGATAGAAAATTCTGAATTGAAGTTATTGAGGACATATCAAGCAGTGTGAAGCAGTCCTCTGATTATAAACAGATGGTGAGTTACAACAGTGGTTATAATCATTTCGCTGTGTATATTAACATCTGGTATTGTTCTTCTTAGCATTAAAACTAAATTTTCCTTTTGGATATCCTATACATGAGTTAATCTCTTTTTCTTCATTATTTAAACCACATTCTCGATCTCGGATTGCACTTTCAGAAAATAGCAAAAAAAAATTATGGTAATAGAGTTAATATACCATTTCTGAGGTGCAGAGATCTCTTCAAGCCGAGTTCTACTGTCTATTTTTTTATAACAGCTTAACTAAAATCCGATGAATATTTCATGCCTGTGAACATATTTATAATTTTCTTGAAAAATATGGCTTGGAAGGCTTTGGACTTTCCCTGATACAGACTCTGTAAATCTCACCTAATGCATTATACCAACATTACTGTTCAAGAGGCAGTCTTACAAAGTTGTACGGATTTTTCATTTAACCTTTTCGTAAGGCATCAACCTAAAGGGTAACCCTGACTTATGTGTTTCTCCCTTTTCTTTCGTTAAACATATCTATAAATGCCTAGGGGATATTTTTTACATTGTTCTGCAGTTTTTATTTCATGCCCTTGTCTAGCAGACAATGAAAAATTTAACAATCTATAATATATTATCCTCAAAGGTCATTGACTACATGTATGCCAGATTCATTAGCATTTTGGTTAGACTTTTGTTGTTTAGGTCATTAAGTAAATCATTGTGTTGTGATACTTCACAACGCTCCATTTATTCTAGGTAATATAAAATGTTAAGTCATGGGTTGTAAGTGTTTTTGTTTTGGCAGTTAGTGGCAAGCCAATAGTTTCCAATTTTCATAGAATTCACTCGTGGAGTTTTCGGCGTGGAGATCTCATTATAAATACTCATCTTCAAGATATGATTTAATAAGCAGAACTTGTATTTTATTTGAGGATGGAAACATATTATTGTTTATATCTACTTAGCTCATGTCATCCACCTTGAGTTCTTTTGTTCCTATATCTGCTATCTCATTTAGGAGGTCCTTTTGCTCGTCTCTCTCTCTTATGTAGTGTATCCAAGGTGGGTGATCAGGTTTGATCAACCTAAACCTTTCATTTTCTGTCACATTCTTTTATCTTCTCCTTAATATTTCCTTCTTTGCTCTTATTTTCATAAAATTCAAATCCATTCGTCATTGTTATAAAACAACACAAAAAAAAGTTGAAAATTCATTCCTAGTTTTTGTTCTGCCTTTATTTTTCATTCTATGTTTTTTGTTCTCCTGTTACACATATCTAATGCCTTTCAGGTGTCAACCAATACTCATGTAACCCTCTTACATCTTTACAGTGATTTCACAGCGAAGAAATGGTGCTATGCTATTTGTTGATTGGCCCTTAAACAAGTTGTTATCCTAATAATTAATGTGTAAGTTGTGGCACTCTTCTGGGTTAGCTAATGACGGTTCATTCCTTGGCAGATATCAGTTTATTTGTAGGTTTCTGGGGATATACAAGACCGTGCTTGTGCTTTTGATCATATTAATGTTTTTGAGAGACAGATACAGACCTGAGGAAGGCACCTTTTCAGCTTGTTGCTCAGTTAGGCGTGGTTTAAAGAGAATGGCCCATTGCTTTTTTGCCTACAAGACCGTGACAGTGGTTTTGACAGTATTTACATCTTTGAGACTATGATACAAACCTGTGGAAGGCATATTTTCAGCATGTTGCTCAAGCATGGTTCAAATAAAATGGTCTATTGTTTTATTTTCCTTGCACAGAGAAAATATGCCAAACACTATCGTGATCTTGTAGAATCCTGCATTTGAATTTGGGAGTCACTTGAACCTATTGTGGAAGAAGTTTAGGTTACAGACCAAGTTTAGAGTTGTTTTAGGTTTCCCACCTAATACATACTTAAATATATTTAAATTTGGATATGCTTAAGAGATTTTTTTTGTTATATTGGAAGTCTAAAGCTGTAGATGGATTATATCTGACTTTTCAATTGAGGGCATTCTTTCTAAAATTCCAAATTTGACAGTTTTTGAATGGCTTTCTTGTTATTGCTTTCATAATTTATTTTTTTGAAGTATCTCCTTATTTGAATAGTGTATAGGGAAATTCAGAGTTTCCCTTAATATTTCTTTCACATTATTCTATCCCTACCCAATTGTATAGGTGTTGCATAATTTGTGTTGGTTTCTTAAAAGGAAATGGAAAATTTTTGGGTTTATGTTCAGGACACTGTTCCGATTCGTCGTCACTGACATAATCTTGAACAGTGTCACCCACCTGCTCGCATGTGTTGACCTTCTGTTGACTTGATATTGCAATGTCATTTTCTAATTGTGTAGTGTTCCATATTTTATTTGTCCAATGAACATGGCATGCGTTGAATTTTTGCATAATGACATTACTCTACATGTTGAGTTTCATATCCCCTCGAGAGTCCTAAAGCAGCCTTATGTGCAGAGATTAGTGTTGGTTTATCAAAATCGGGCAATTGATTTTCTTTATATTAACAATAATCCCCGATTTGAATTTGTAGCACTAATATTGGGTATCTTGGTTTATCATGCCTCAAAATTTAGTGATGTTAATCAACACAAGCTTCAGTTTGTGGCAACCAATATCAATTCCATTTTTAGAGGCTTGAGAGGGATTGACAACCATTTATGTATCCTTCTACTCAAATAGGTCAATGAGCCTCACTAATGCGAGCTCAAGTAATGTTATTGCCTCCTTTCGGCGTTCTCTTGCACCTCCTGGTGCAATTGCTAGTAATAAACTTTACAACTACATTCTGAAACAGGCTCACGGCCCTTTTCTTTTATATGCAACGCATATATTAAAAACATAACAAAACTATGCAAATAACAAATCTATTAAAATGCTCCTGGGGTCCACAATTTATAAATGTTTTAATATATATGTGAAATATATATATATAACATATATACGTCGCATTTAAAACAAAATATATAACAAAACCTTTGTCAAAACTTCAAACGAACCCTTTAGCTGTGCAGCCCGCCGAACTTCAAACAACGATAAACCATAATTAAAACCAAATTCGCGTTCCAAAATAGCCTGCTGACGTCGGCCAATTTTGTGACGCGAAAACCAAATGAATTCCACCCTAATATTTTTTGGGTCCGAATTTGGGTTGGCGTACGGAGTGAGAGTTGTGACGCGAATTTCTTATCAAATTCGCCCTAATCTTTTTCAGGTCCGGATTTCGACTCCGCGAGCGGCCCAAAAAAATATCCGCTCCAATCAATTTCTGCCACATGTCCTCAATCAAAATTTTCCCTGTTCCCGGATGCGAGTGCATTTGATGGCGTAAGGCGATGGGACATGGATGTGGCGATTTCATATCAATCGCATTAAGTTTTAACGCTGTTCAATCAGCCGATATTTAAGTTCCAAGGTTTTCACATCAAATCGAATCAATTTTTAACGTTGTTCAAGATCGGACCTCCACTCCTGTTAGCGATTCCACATGCTCCAATATGATCCGGCCTTCGGCTCTCATCAATGAGAGATTAATTATGACGGACGTTCTTCGATGCCATTGCAGTCGGGTCGATAAAATGGTGTTTCGCTATGGTTTTTCAGACGAGCCGCAACCTTTGAATTGCAGATGCTCTCCGGTTGCTGGGTTACACTGTCTGCTCACTGTGACGAGAAGGAGAAGTGGCCAGCTGAACTGCTGCTTAGACCTTGGTGCAAATCTACATTTCTCTCAGTCTGGTCTGTATCTGTCTTCCTCGGTTTCTTGGAATCCTGCTTCTCCGTCTCGTCTTGTGCCCACTGCTGAGACTGCACCCATGCCTCGCCTGCATCAAAGGATGCGTTGCCGTAGGGGGAGCACTAGAGGTCAACCCCTGCGCACTCCCTCCAGCCCCTCAACCGAGTCATCTTCCGGCCAGTCCAATGATTATTACACAGGTCGCTATCCAAACACTAGAAGTGGGCGGGGTCAGGTTCTAGGATCTGGCCACCGTATGGGCTCCCCTGCTCCTCATTTTCCCACTGCTTCACCTTCTCCCACGACATGCAATGTGATTTGTTCCTTTAATTTCTCTCTGAACTGCCCACGAATCACAGCTTCAATCACCGTGGTTTTCCATGAGGAGGCCCAAGTGGAGGAACAATGCACCCGTCCAGCGGGTCTGAGCTCAGAAAAATCCGGCCAGCATTCGGGCCTTCAGGAGGGGAGCGGTGGCGTGAAAGTGGAGATAGCACCTGGCGATCCTGGACCTTCCGAAGGATGGTGCCGAATCTTCGAGGAACCACTGGAGGAGTAGTTTGGTTAATTTGGTTTTCTTGCTTCGCAGCCCACTTAATTGGGCATGTTTTAGATTATATTATCACGGGTTCACCATAAGCTCATAATATTTTGAATCTCCGGTAAACTCAAGGTTTCCATGAGGGCGCTCTTTTTTATTTTTTGATGACGTGGGGCCAGCATGCCTGCACATGTATAACTTCGGTCATGTCGTAATTTTTTTTATTCCCAATTTAATGAGATTTACTGTGGATGAAAAATGCTGTCTGCTTAGTTTAAACCGTTGGAAATACAGAGCTGCATGCTTATATGATTATTTATGTTTAAGCACCATGGTGTTTATTATATTAATATTTCACGTACTTCCCGAATTATGTTCAATTAATTAGAAAAAATGTTGTCTCGTTTATTGTGTTAGTGTTTTTGAAACATGGTTGCTGTTTATATGATTGTTTATAGTCAAAGCGCTGCGGGGTGGTTTATTATATTAATATTTCATGGTCGAATTATGTTCATAACAATTGGAAAAAAAAAATGTTGCCTTGTTTCTATTTTAAACCTGTTTTTTTAAATACAGAGCCATGTTTATATGGTCTACGTATTATACTCTTTCTTTGTATATATACAAGAACCTTTTTGCAATGAACAGGGTGGATGCTATAGCAGACTACTAATGGAAACAAGTGAGCCTGAACCTTACATCTCGGATGCAACAGATGGTTACCAATTTTGGAATCAAGCAAGCCTGATCTTACAAGCGAGCCTAGGTTTCTGCAGATGGTTTTTATTTCAGGGAACAAGCGAGCCAGAACATACAATCAACCCTGGGTTTATACATATTTTTTCTCTATCATGGATGCTTTCTGTGTGAGGCGTATATCAACAGTACATGTCTCTGCACATTTCCTGTATCCGCTTTATGATATTATTTTATGTGTTGACAGGTTATCAACGCACTCTGCCTTCAAAACTAGCGATGCTGGTCTATGTTGCTGGTTTATTGATATGGTCTGATGGTATTTTTATATTTTGGACATATCACACTCCTCACATGATTAGCGTTTTTCTCTGTTCAATGATTTTGGGTACTTTAATTTTTATTTGGAACAATGGACGTCGGTACTCTATTTGTTGCTTTACTATTCTACATATTGTTATTTCACTTTCTTATAGATGCCTCGGGCATATTTGGATGCTTTCTCATATTGTCGATAATCTCCATGTGGACCATTACTAGGTTTTATATCATGTCCCTGTATGTGACATGGGGTATTTTTCTATCATTATCTGGGGTGCGACTTCCACTTTTCTGGATGGATATTTGGGTTCCAATCTTCAGATGTGAAAATTTAATGACTTCATGGACTGTTTTTCTTCATATAATATATTCAAAACAGCGTTTTTTCTCTTGTGAAAAAAAAATGATTGTTTATAATCGAAGCGCTGTGGGGTGGTTTATTATATAAATATTTCACGGTCGAATTATGTTCATAACAATTGGAAAAAAAAAAATGTTGCCCTGTTTCTATTTTAAACCTATTTTTTGAAATACAGAGCCATGTTTATATGATTGTTTATAGTCGAAGCGTTGTGGGGTGGTTTATTATATTAATATTTCACGGTCATTGGAACGCCCACAATTCATAACAAATATTGGAGATTTACTGTCCTGTTTTAAAGTTTCATTTTTTTTTTTTAAATTGAACCCTCTGTCGGTATACTGACGCTTTGTAAGCGTCGGTCTTCCGACGTCTTGAACGATTTTCGTCAGTCTTTTGACGTCCGTCGACATTGCGACAGTTCTTCCTAGGGTTGGTATTGCGACACTTTTGGAATGCGTCGGTATTGCGACGCAATGGGACGCGTCGGTCTTGCGACACTTTTGTACGGCGTCGGAATTGCGACAGCTTAAAAACATCAGAAGAGCGACAGTATAAAAACGTCGGAAAAGTGACGTTAAAAACGTCAAACCATATTTCGTCGGAATTGCGACAGTTTACAAACGTCGGAAGAGCGACGTTCAAAACGTTGAACCACATTTCGTCAATATTGCGACAGTTTAAAAACGTCGGAAGAGCGACGTTCAAAACGTTGAACCACATTTCGTCGGAATTGCGACAGTTTACAAACGTCGGAATCACGACGGCTTGGGAAACGTCGGAAGAGTGACGCTTGTTTGGAAGCGACGGAAAAAATGTCGATAGTGCGACACTTTTTTAGTGCATCGGAATTGCGACGTAATGATAAACCACGTTTTTCCCGTCCTCGAACTGTCGCTCTTGTGACGACTATGTGTCGGAATAGCGACGAAGTGGCCGTCAGAAATTGGGCCAAATTTTCTAGTGCTGTAATAAGCAAGATTGGAAAAGTCCGACAGCAAGGAGAAACATCATTTCAACCACTTTGGGATTCTAGGATCTAGCCCTCATGAATCCGGAGAGGGATCTCTCCAATAAGTGCAAAGATGGATTTGTCTTTGAAGTTTTGGGTAAGGATATTAGGCTAGTTATGAAGGCCGAGGGTTTTGTTTTGTTTTGGATGGTTGAGCATGGTTATAGCTTGAGTGGAAAGTCCTAAATGGAAAGAGTTCCAAAGGTGAGAAGTTGCAAGCAAATAGAACAAGCTTTGGCCAAAAATATTGATAATTGCAGGTTTTAGTCCATTGGGCTATGGAGTCATAATAAGGTTTTAATTGAAACAACAAGTTCAAGAGTGGTCTATGGGGCAAGTCATCTATGTCTAAGGATCTCTTTAAAGTTTTATTTATGGAATGGAATGATGCAATGAGGGGAATTTAGACAAATGAAGAACAAAGAGCAGCCCAGGATCTAGTAAGTACTTTGAAACTAGCCAACCTTTGAAAAACACTTAAGAATAACATAAAAGCAATCTAGGATCTGGTAAGTACTTTGAAACTAGCCAGACTTTGATATAATTTCAATATAAAAACAATTAAAACACAAGGGAAACACAAATGATAACAAATAATGGTCTAAGATCTGGTAAGTACTTTGAAACTAGCCAGTTTTCAACACATTTCAAGGGAAACTTGCAGTCAGTCTTTTGGGATAAAACTAGGACCAAGGCTCACCATATATTCCTTAGTTCATCTCTACTTAACATGAAATGAAAATAACTTTCAAGAATAACAATTAGCTAAACAGGAGGACGAGGGAACGCCAGCATTCCTACTGCTTAAACTGAATTGAATCATTCCTAAATAACAACAATTTGAAGAAAACATCAAGATAAAGCTTATCAGTCAGAAAAGGATATTGATATACAGTAAATCCTAACTCTATGCTTGTTTTTCTTTATCAGAGAATATGAAAAAAGTGGAAACAGAAATAAAATAACGATTTACAATAAGAAATAACATCACCGTAGACATAGACCAGGATCCCATAAATCAGCTTGTATTGATACCTCAAACTAGTTACAGCTTTAAGTCCAGTGTTTCAGGTTAGCAATCATCTTCACTTCTCAGCCTAATTATTCTATCACATGCAGAGCTTCAAGAGCCAGAGAACACTATTTACAATCAGAAGTTTCGAGCACAAGTATATTTCAAAGTTCTGCAACCAACATTTTCTCATCTTCTATAGAAGTATTTATAGAAGGAATGAGAAGGTGGGATCTAATAAAAGATCTCCCAGGGAAATTAATACAGACTAATGACTTCACGACCTTTGAGGGGCTCAATGGAGAAGAGTACAGATATTCTCACTGTATTAATTGATTTACATTTAAGATTAAGCTCGGTGGGAGCTTTTGTTGACTTTTAAGGCTCTGTGTCATGTTATAGTAACTCTGCTGATATTTTTTTCATTAAGTTTCTTGGCAGAATTAACTATTCGGCTGCGCTGAGGCAAATATTTGGTTTTATGATCATAATTCGGCCTCTGTTGAATGCTTGTGGCTACAGGTGGCAATGGGTAGCTGAGAGGAATCAATTGGCCTCTGATGTGGTGGTGGTGGAGGCCTTTTTTTCTGTTAAACACTTATGATTTTCTTTTAACTGTGTTTTAATTTGGAGGATTAGACTTTTGATAATCAATCTTAACCATAATCCCCCCAAATTTGTCCTCAATATTCTTTTCTTGTGTGTTTGGTCTTCGACATTGATACTCTTTTAATTTGATTTTGTGTCTTGTTGATATGCAGGGCCGCACAGGGCTTATATGGCATCAATGCCCATGAAGCATTGATGAAACGTGTTTCTAGACCCTTTATAGTGCTTTCACTTTGATAAATGAAATTCCAAAGGATCGTCACCCTCGGCTTTAATTTCCATTTGTTATAATGGGAAAAACATTTGAAACCTGCAAAACACACAAAATATTAAGAAATCCTGCGTTTATTGGGTAAACTGCTTCAGAGGGTGTGGGGAGAGAGCATGGTCGTTCGATGGCACCATCCAACGGTGGAGATTGGTTTAAAGGAGGTCAAAAGGAGAGCAGAGGGAGAAATTAAGTCATATCCGTTGATCTGTAGAGATCGACGGTCGGGAGCGACTCGAGAAGTATAAAGGAGAAAAGGCTGCTTAACAAAGAAATGGAGGAAATGCGAAGGATAATGTTAAAAACCTTTGTTTGGAGGAAATTATATTGAAAATAGCCTTCAGGAGTTCAGTATGATCATGGGTCGTCTGATGAGACCGACCCTCGAGATCAACGGCTGAGGAGGCACACGACACAACATAAATTAAAAGAGGGAAAGTGGTTTCAGAGATGGAAACCATTTTTTTCGTGCAGAGGAAAAGCGGGTAGGCATTTTTTCCGTTTGGAACGTGATATGCGTCCCCGCCTGACATGTGGCATCAGAAAACCACCCATTTCGTGTGCCCTTCGAGATATTAACTTCCACGCTAAAAGTTACGCAAAAATGTGCCCGAACCGTTAGATCTGGGGTCTCAAATCTGGCAGCGGAGAGCGAGCACGATTTTGAAAAGATGCGCGGGCGGTAGGAAGATGGGTGTTTTCAATCTGGGCCGTTGGATCGAACAGATGAACGGCTAGGATTAAATCTAGGGTAATAAACGAAATAATACAATGGCGGGAGACGGGTTAGTAAGGGTCGTTGATCTGCAGAGATCAACGGTTGAGATTTGGCCTAAAACATTAGAACGCGGGGTGCATATTTTTAGACCAAAGCTGGGAAATGCGATCTGGACCGTCCGATCTCGACACATCGACAGTCCAGATGCAATCGGAAGCAAGGGCATCGGCAGGGCAAAGAACCTGGAGTGCGATGGAGCGATTGAGAGTTGGTCGTTGATCTGAGGATCAGATCAACGGTGGGGAATGAATCGGAGGATTTTTAAGGCGGAGGAAGGTTAATGATCGGAGTGAATATGGACCGTTAGATCTGGGAAGGTGGGGAGGAGATCAAAGGCTCTCGATTGATCGGGGAATGACCAATCGGAGGGGAGAAACCAATGCACCCAACAGAAAAAGCGATGCCATCATGCGCAGGTCGTTGATCGGCACAAGATCAACAGTCGATATCGTTTTAAAACTCACACTGGCAGAAACCCTTTATAATATATGAAAACCCAAAAATTTAATAAAAACAAAGGTTTTTGTGCATCGGGGCGGAATATATATAAATGAAATGCATGGCGCCCGACTGTGGGGCCTTTGGTCTATATGAAGGATAATAGGCTCGGGGCTTATATATGAAAAGGGGCAATCGCAATTGGAAGTGTGGGCCTTCGGGCTTTTCAATCTACCCATTCGAATTTTTCGATGCGATTGGCGCTTAGGACTTTAACTCTTGGTCTCGGGCACAAGTTATATGGAGTAAAAATCATAACTCCAACAGGTTTAGACCAAAACTTTAGGTAAGTGGGTTTATAAATTTTACAAAGGAAAAAGTCAATCGGAAAGGTTTATTAACAAGTTTTAGCACCTGATTGTGGGCACAGGGGTTATATGGGATAATAATATGATCGGGGGATACAAGCACAGGGCTTAATCGCATCGGAATTTTTGTCATGGCACAAAGACTTGTGCGCTCGGATTTTTGCGATGCGATAAGCGCTCAAATGGTGTAGCGCTTGGTTCTAGCACCAAGGCGTATGGAGGGGAAGTGGTTAGGACTTATCCCAAGGGGGCTTAAGTCTGTAATACAAAAAAGGTGTTTTTAATGAAATTTTTTCAAGTTTTCAATGGATTTGGGGGTTTCGGCAGAGTCCAAAAAGGAGTTTTAAACTCTGTAAAGGGGTTTTCATGAAGGTGAAATGGGGAAGACTGAAAAAAATAGAGGAATTTCATGGGAATAAAAAAGGGGTAAAACTGGAGGTTAGTTTTGAAGTGGAAGGAGGGGAAAATGGTGTTTGCAGCAGTCTTTCTCTTATGGAAGCAACAAAATTTCAGAGTTTACAATGGAAACAGCAGTGAAGATTTGGCCAAATGGTAAGATGTCTTCATGAGTCTTCAAGAGATAACACTTTTTTGCAATAAAATTTGTTCCTTGAAGGCTCCAAAAATGTTTTAGCCACCATTTGATATGACAAATTTTATTGGTGGCTAACAAGTACCTCCCGCATCCAGACCCTCTGCACCTAGATCCTTCTGCGAACCCTTCTGTGATTTCGGGTCCACTCCCTTTCCAGTGTTCTTGCCCTGTCCTTCCTTTTGTGATTCCAGGTCCACTCCCTTCCCAGTACTCTTGCGTTATCCTCCGATCTCCTTGGTGGTGGTGGGCGAGTTAACCTTTGTGGTGCTCGTACCTATAGTGTCCTTCATACCTGATTTGAAGCCAAGTTTCCAGTGTGGAGGCCAAGTAGTAATAAGGCAGTCAATCTCCTTTTCAGCGACCATGTACGGGATTGATACACATCCTGGATCCCTACGGCCCCTGATCTGTACATTATGCATTGTTACTTGAAACGATGTGATGCTCTTGTACTTGTCATAAATTGTTGCTGACAAGCACGGCAGGGAATGGATAGCAGCTGCGAGCCCGCTCTGAAAGAGGACCCAGAAGACTTGATTATCCTCAATACACTGCACGTCCTTTGAATCCCACAAGTTCGTGTATCGCGCTCCCTTGCACATATCGGGCTCGAGCTCAGGGAGAACCGAATCTTTCAGGGCTTCCCATGCAACCAGTGCGAAGAGGAGCAGTAGCCAGGAGTAGCAGAATGCCTTTCCCTGATCCTACACCTCGCGCACATTCTCTAGAAATTCGTTGCACAGGAACTAGGACCAGCTGTAGCAGACCCCCTTTTCGCAAAAGTCATCCAACTGAATTTCATACGTAGGGACGGTTGTAACCTGGAATTTGCGCATCATTTTTCATGTTAACAACAAGGTGCCCATGCACACACCGGGGTCGCTGATGGTGTTGATAATGAACCCCCTAGAGTTCTGCTTGACATGGTAGTCCTCATGCACCTTATCAGTGATCTATTTTTCATACTTTTTTTCGACGCGCTCCATACAGCTCGGCCCTTCCATGGGGAGACTAGTGATACGGTAAATAATTGTGGCATCAATGGGGATGCGATCCTAGATCCATACACTGCCATCATGGACCAGGGCAAGCAATTGGCACACGATTCAGTTGGTGACGTTGTAGTGGCAAAAATGAGGCATTTGCAGCAGGTTTAATAGCCCGAAACCAGCCAACCGGCTTTCCCATGGCATGGGGACTACCTTCAGCACGTCATCCTCCAATACCCTTTCAAGATATAGCTCAGGTGCTAGTTCTGGGAAGACGCCCAAGTTGGCCAGATCGTGGTCGTTGAATTTTACCGAGTGGAGTTTGCCAAAGGAATCACAAATTATGGGGACCTCACCTGGAATCAGCGGCATTTGCAGATAGGTGCACAGGCCATTGAGATTCTTAGGCATGCACATTGAGGGCCTGTGAGTCTGGACATAGGACGACAACCAGTTTTTCGGCTCAGCGATCTGGGCCTCTTCTTGAGCAGAGAGGGGCTACTTCAATGGGTTAGGAGAACATGTCTGTGGCACCGTTCGAGGGGATTTCACATTCCGAGGGGAGGCGCGAGGCTTCCCTCTAGCCCACTTCACAAGTTTCCCCAGCCCTTTCTCCTGGCCTTTTCCCTTCCCCTTCTGCTTTCCCTTACTTGGCATGGACATAACCTCCTCAACTTCAGGGCTGACTTCTAGTAGTTCATCAGATTCCTTCTCTCTTGAGGCCATAGTCTGCGATGATTCAGCGGGATTATTCGTAGTCATTCTTACGTGAAATATGAACTCAAGGTGGCTACTATCAGAGGGGGAAACAAGCTCAGACATGAACAAAGCGCAATAGTCATAGACTCTCGCAGAGCACAAACTATTCATGATACATGGAACCCTCTTCTGAGCTATTCTTCTGCTTTTATAGCCTTGGAGATGAACCAACAGTTCTGTGAGGCTTATCAAATACTTACAATCAAGTAAACAGTAAAAAATATTTGGAAATCACCTCATTAATTGTCGGTTGCCCACTCCTTTCAATGGTAAAATCTACTTTTTAACCCGTTTTACTGTTCCAACAGCTAGTTTTCACAGCTATAGATTACCCCTGTGCTTCCAGCGCACCTCCTATGCTCCAAGTGCACCCATGCATTCCCAGCACACCTCCTGTGCTCTGAGCACACCCCTGCACTCCCATCTCACCTCTCTGGGCCTCCAGACCTACGATCGACCCCTACACATACCATGGTTTTGCCTGCGTTTGTCCCTCTTCCGACGAGTATCCTACCCCATACAGCTACTCTGGCCATATATTCATTTGCTCTGGTATGGTTTGAGTCGACTGCCATTGACATAGCCTGGTACCATATCACCGCGCAGGGTGGCTAACTGGACCGCTCCCCGTCAATAATTTCCTTTACCATATAGGGACCTAGCCAGTGCTGACAGAACTTCCCTGGGTGTTTCGCAAACTGGCTATCATATAGCAGGACCAATTCTTTCTCCGCAAATTCCTTTTTCCGAATGTGTCAATCATGCCATGCCTTATCCTGGGCCTTCGAAAATTGTTGATGGAAGTTAGAAATAAAACGATCTTCTTCCAAGGCCACAAGCTGTGCTAACTGCTCCTCCATGATATCAGGCTCCGACATGTTGGTAAAGGCTGCAATGCGCAGGCTAGGAACAATATACTCCATGGGCATAATGGCCTCCTTGCCATAAACCATCATAAACGGTGTCTTCCCAGTCATCTTCTTGCAGATGGTTCAATCGGCCCAAATAATTGACGGGATGCGCACGTCTCAGTCGCTTTCACTACAGACCTTGGTTAGTTCCTGCTCCAAGATCTTATTAAAAGCTTCTACAGCTCCATTTGCATGTGGATGATACGGGGTGCTTTTCGCGTGGTGGATCTGAAATTCTTCAGTCAAGGACTGTATTGTTTCATTAACAAAATGTGTACCTCTATCATTCATTTAGATCTTTGGACAACCAAACCTGGTCTGAATCTTCACAAAAATGAAGTGCGCAGCAATATTTGTAGTGAAATCCTTCACAGCTTGTGCTTTGGCCCATCTAGTTACATAATCAGTTGCAATGGTGATGTAGCGCGCACCTGTCTTATTTTATGGCGGCTTGATGGGCCCAACAAATTCGATGGCCCATTTTTCAAACGCTTGCAGGGCCATTTGCGGTTGCAGGGGGATTTCATCTTTGTGCGATGGCCTTCCTGTCCTTTGGCACGTATCGCAAGCTTTGCAATAGTCGTGAGAGTCGCTATGCAGTGTGGGCCAACATATCCTAGCTCTCAAGATCTTCCGCGTCATTTCTTTTTCTGCGTAGTGACCTACTATGCCCCGATGGGCTTCTGCTAAGATGGTGTGCCTTTCGTGCTCCAACACTTATCTTCGCAGCACCTCGTCAGCTCCCAGCTTATACATATGGTCTGTTATGATGGTAAAATCTGCAACTCGGGTTACCAAATCCTTCTTCTGTTGTACTGTATATTCTGCATGTGCCATCCCCGTAGTTAAGAAGTGAATGACATCAGCGAAGTGCGCATCAACCACCTTAATCGCGAACAGTTGTGTATCGGGCAGTCCTTCTTCTAGGTTAGTTGGTTCTTCACCGCTCTCAATTCGGGATAAGTGGTACGGCCCAGCATTTAACTTCCCTGGCTTTACGATGATCTCAAATTCATATTCTTGGAACAGCAGCAGCCATCAATAGATTTTCCCCCTCAACATAGGCTTATTCACTAGGTACTTCAAAGCTGAGTGATCGGTAAACATCTTGAACTGCCCTCCTAATAGATAATGCCTATATTTTTACAAGGCATATACCATGGCCAACCCCACTCGCTCAGTAGTGGAGTAGTTGCGCTCTGCACCAGAAATTTTCCTACTAGCAAATGTAACCGAATGGTCAATGTCTCCATCTCCAGGCTGCGTAAGGATAGCTCCCAGGGTGATCACTGATGCATCTACATGAACATGGAAAACCTTCGCCCAGTCAGGAAATATGAGGATACGTGCAGATACCATCTTTTCCTTGAGTAGCTCGAAGCTCTTCTGACACTCTTCGTCCCAAAAAAATGAGATGTCCTTCTTTAGCAATTTTTCCATAGGTGTTGTGATCAGCGCGTACCCTTGAATGAACTTCCTGTAGTAGCCTGTATATAGGGTGCAGTTGTTTCTTAGTTGTAGGTACTGCCAAGTTGATAATAATTGCTATCTTGGCGGGGTCAACCATTAATCCTTGTCGACAAAATATGTGACCTAGCAAGATCCTGAAAGGTACACAAAATATGCACTTCTTGATACCCAGGGAAATCTAGTGCTTCCGACAGGCGTCCAGCATCATGCGCAAGTTTGAGACGTGCTTATTTACCAACCCAAATATGGTCCAGTCATCAAAATATACCTCCAAAAACTTGTGGATGAACTCCTTGAATACTGCAACCACTACCCGCGAAAATATGGCAGGGGCATTCTTGAGCCCAAACGGCATGACAGTGTACTGGAAATATCCCCATTCAGTGGTGAACGTAGTTTTGCTGCAATCTTCAGGTGTGATCCTGATCTGATGGTAGCCTGAGAATCCATCAGTGAACGAGTATGCTTCTTTCCCTCCCACGCTATCAAGGACTTCATCTGAGAATGGAAAAGGAAAGGGATCATGCATGCAGGCATCATTGAATTTGCGCAGGTCAACACAGATCTGTATCTCTCCCTTAGTATTTTTCTCCTGAACCACCATAGGACTTACCCAATCTGAATGTTCGACTAGTTTGATGATACCTGCGGCTATCATTTTTTCAAGTTCTTCCCTGGCTTTATGTTTATACTTGGGGTTCAACTGATAAGGGCAATGCTTCACAGGGCCACATCTTGTTTTAAAGTGATGCGCATGACCCTTAGGTCCCCTGTAATCCCTTTGAGTTCTGAGAATTTTGTCGGGAATAGGTCCTGGTATTCCGTGAGGAGTTCTACAACTTTTCCCACAATATCATCATCCTAGTAGTCCCCAATTTTAGCTAGCTTAGGTTGCTCCTCCATCCCAATGTTGACTTCTCTCAGCTTCATAGGCTTATTGACATCGACAGTCTACAGTGGGGGTCCAACAACTGTGTGCTCTCCCTCTGACTCTGTGATAGAGATATTTTGTGGGTCTTCATCAAATTCCTCCATTAATAGATTGCGATAGTTGAAAATATCCTGCATTTGTGTCTCCCACGTTGGTGCCCCATGTGCTACACAAGGGCGTGATTCAACAAATATTAAGGCATCTATATCCTGCAGAGCTTCGTTGAGTGCCTTTGTTCCTCCTATCAAACTGAATGTCCCTAAAAACTCGTCCTTTAGGGTTTCCTAGTGGCGGGTGCACTGGGGTAATTCTACATCTAAATACCATGTGATCGGGATTGGCCCGAAGGCATGAATGAACTGGCGGACCTATTCCTCCATAGTTCTTTCGCACCATTCTTCCATCCATGCGGAAAAGTGCTCCCGCGGGTCCCCTGGCCTTAGGAAAGTATTTACATGCAGGTGAACAAGAGGTTCAAACCATAAGACCATCATTTCGTGACACTCTTCCCAATCCTGGAACATCCCCTTATGCGTGTCCCACCACCTCGCAGGGGTTGCACGCAGGGCTAGATTAAGGGCCCACAGCCTTCTCTCCCGTGGGACTTCAGCTTCAAATGTTTCCAAAAAATCCCTGATACTACCAGAACCATCAAAGTAGGGCATTTTTATTACCTCTGAGGAGATGCACCGAAATTCCCTTGTGATTCTAAGACATCGCAGTGCAGATACATCATGTAACCGATTCTTCCAATTTTCTATCTCCCTGTCGGAGTTAGAGAAGCATTCAATTTCCTTCTCCTAGTAAATCACACCATCAGTCATAATATTGATCCAATCCTCATCCCGAGTGGTTAATTTGTTGATGTGATCCACATCTTATTTTCCACGCACTGGTTCTGTATACTGCTCTCCTTCCGCAGGGTCCAGTGGGACTATCACCCTCATTCCCTAATTCTCAAACACCATACTCCTTTTCTTTAGGTTGATAATTCTTGTCATTTCTATTGCTCAATCCAATCCTAGGAGCACAGGATAGGGGTCCACATCTTCCACAATCTGAATTACCTCAAATTCGACGCGAACCTTAACTCTTGCGATATCTACCATAATCTTTGACAGCCTCCCCAAGGGTATGATATTCTGCTGGTTGGCCATGCAGAACTGGATAGTAGACCATTCCAACTTAGGCTCTCCCATCCTTTGCCAAGTTTTCTTGGGCAATATGTTCGCATCTAACCCCAAGTCCAAAATAGCCCGATCCATTTCATAGTCGCCAATCTGCATTGTTAGCCGCATTTCCCGACCTGTGTGTTTCTTATTCTTGTAAATTTTGTGCACATCCTTAACTTCCGGTGGAGGGTTAGTTCTCTCTGCACAGCTGTCTATTAGTGCTTTTAGATTTTCTACTGCCTTCTGGTTGCGTATCAGCTTCATACATGCCTATAGAAATGGTTTAACTTCGTCGTCTGTTCTTAGGTTTGCTGGAGCTTTTGAAGTAGACGCCTCATCCTTAGTAAAGTATTTGCAAGCTGTGACGAAGGTTTCCTTTTCCTTCTGTAGGTCCAAGCTTTCCTATTTGACAGCTGCTTTCTGGATAAGAGGTTCAGTTGTGGCTTTCTCCTCAACTCCTCCAGTAGCCATGCCGCTGCGCGTTATGACATTAATACTTGGTCCTTCATCACACGGTTCTGTGTCAACCCTGTAATATTCTGAATAGAAATAAATAGTAATATAAAGCACATAAACAAGAAAATACAGCAACTAGAGAGGCATCACTTGAACTAGACACAATATGGAGAATGCTGAGCCATTTTATTAAGTACTGAAAGATAAAATGAATACAAAGGTGATCAAAATGATGGCACCTTGGCTTACACTAGTCAAGCATAGAAATACTCTCAGAATATATCGTGAAATGGTTGCTCCCTCAATGACTACGTAATCTCCAAGCTGTTGGTGCTGTTGCCGTGCTGCTGCTACTACTGCTACTGCTGGAAGGGACTGAATCTTTGGGGCTGCTCCCCACCTAAGAAAATTCTGAAACTTTGGGAATGGCCTCTACTCCCAAAACCTAGAAAGATTTTCAGGAATTGGCCGACCCCCGAAAATAGCTCCCTTAAGGCTCTGCGCTGCTCCTCAAGGAGGGACACTGGCTCTGAATGAACGGCTCCAAAAACTGGTCCGTAACTCCACCAAAACACTGGAATAGGAAAGGGTTGGCCCCTTATCCACTATCCCAGGCTGAATTCACCTCAAACTCCCAATCTGAAACAACCTCTCCACAAGACTGCATCCTCCCTCTCACTGAATGCATTGTCTCTCTGCGTGGGTGCTCCTCCCGTGATAGCTGCAACTCCCACTGACAAAATAAGGATGGAACTCCTCACCCGAGAAGGCACTGGAAGTCCCCCAGGGCTGAGGTTGGGATCTCCGAACGGAGACACCCGGTGTACTGAACAGTACGTGAAGACTTTGCTAAACAGCAAGCGTGCTCAATGTCAAGAAGAAAATTATCAAAATGAATGAGAATGAGGAGACCCTTCCTCCTTTTATGCTTGGTGAGCCTCTCCCTCACCTAGGCCCCACCAATTCTTGCACTGCTACTTGGCTACTAGGCCCCACCTTGCTAATTCGATATGTCTCCTTAGTGACTTTAGGGAATGATTTTATCCTAAGTGTGAGCTAAGTGCTCCTTCACCCACTTTATTTATATTTTAACTTTATAAAAGAAAAATTAGTCAAAATTGATATTTCCAATTAGCTGCTGCTAATTGGGAATGTTACAAACCCTCTGCACATTCTGCATAGGTGTCTACTGTTTTTCCTGCATTTTTTCTATCAAGACTAGACAGTCTTCAATCACATGGTCCAGTTTTCGACAATATCAGCAAGATTGTCTCGGAGGGTTCGGACAGTCCCTCGCAAAGTGCTCTATTTCTCCACAGTTGTAACAGATCAATTCTCCTCTTCCCCAACCTGTGCCTCCACCCCTTCCCCCTCCCCTACCCCTGGCTGGGGAGCCTCCTCTGCTTGAGGGAGATAGTGGTGAAGAAGGGTCAACCTGTACCCTGTATAGGTTTCCTCGATCTATCATCAAGTCACGGGTCTGACATTTATTCTCATCATGCCCCATAGAGGAGCAGAATCGACACCATTGTTGCTTCAAGTCTGGAACATAAGCACCAAGACGGGGACAGTGGTTAGTATCGTGTAGCCTGGAAACATGACAATCAATGCACCATATCGTTGGGCCACTTGGCCCCACAGCCTCCTTAGGGCGCAATGGGCTAGGTCCCCCAGCCTGCATGTAATCTGTCAGCAGAGGACACTGATCCTTGGTATAACCGGACACCCTGCATCTTATGCACCATATGTCTGGGCTATCCTCTTTCCCTCGTTATTTTTGTAGATTCTGTATTTCAAGGTGCATTTCCTCCAGCAGTCCCTGGATCTGTTGCACCCCAAACTGGGAATCGTCTCTTGGCATAACCTCTAGTTTCATAGCAATCTCCAAGGCTTTCTCTTGCATCTCAATTTCCTATTAACCCATAGGTCCACGTAGGTGAGGTAGCAGCATATAGATAAACCATTCCTTGTGTTGTCTATCATCATACAGGAATTCTCCATCTCTGATAACCTTCTTTAACCGTTGATCAGCTTCCCATATAGACTCAGTGGGTCCTTGTCTAAATTATTTTAGGTCAGTTACCAGCTGCGAGTAGGACTTAGGCTTTCGGAACTGCTATTTTAAAGCTATCTTAATATCCTAAATAGATGGATCCACATGTTGTCCTATGCATCCCATATACCAGTCCAAGGCCCTTCCTTCAAAGGCGAGGGATAGTTGCGCTCTCTTTACAACATCAATAACCACATTCTGCGCAACCCATACTGATTTTGATACAAACCAAAATCGGTCCATATCTTCATATCCTACACCCTTGAACGTGGGTAGCTTCATGTGTGTGGCCATATCTTCTTCTGGTGGTGGCGGAGGTGTGGGTGAGTTATTACCCTTATGCTAACTTGAAGGTGGTGTTGCCAGAGGAATATTTCTTTCGTGCGCAACTAATTCTCTTAATGGACTATAAATGGATCTATCTCCTTCTTGGTTAGTTCTATAGTACTTACCACTTCGTGTTGTACTCTCGCTCAGATCAGGGATCATTCACTCGATGTGGCTGCATAGAACGCCCTTTTCGCACAGTAATATTTTGATTAACAACGACAATGTTTTCAAGAACTTACCCTGGAAACCTTTGAATAACCTTCACTCTGCTTCAGAATAGGATACAAACTGATTGACCGTGAATTCTATCACGAATCCTCCCAGCACACTATCCACCCAGTGATCTATTGTACGGGTGATCATATTGTCAGTCCTTTCCAGCTGTTGAATCAATTCTGGTGTCCACTGCGTAACCTGATCGTCCTTCCAACATGTCTGGAATTATAGGACCCTTGCCAACCACTCCTGAAGCTCGTGCACAAAGGTTACAAAGAAAATTTCATATAATTCAGTGAAGATATAATTTTTCTTCCACTTCTCAATCGTCAGCTTTGTGCTGCAATTATCCTTTACATCAAACTCCTTAATCTGTCTTTCAAACCAATCTTCAATTTCCACCCTCTCAGGTCTCGAATGACCTCGTGGCATTACTCGATCTCTCTCTCAAAATGCTCCCAGTCACTGAAACGGAACCATTTTTTGGCTTGAGGGGTCCTGACCCAGGTTCGGAGTTGAAGGTTTGCCAACAAACCCCTATACTACTGGTACTTTCAGCAATGACCTGCTTACGCAAGCCAAGGTCTCACCCAAAGTAGTATGGGAGGGTGTTGGAACCAGGTTTCTGCACCCTCAGAGAGAGAAGGTAATTCGAGGCAAATCTAGGCCGCAGCTTATTAGGTTCGCACAGAATGATTCTATTTGCAGCTCTTTTAACAGTGTAATTAGCATATAACCATAACAAAGCTATCAGTTCTAATCAGTACATTTGCATCCATGTGTGTATTACTAAATATCATCACAAAGCATTATAATCGCGGCCAGTATCATATCACAGACATACTTATGCCAATCCCAGAACACATAAACATTTGCAGCTTAATCAAATATCACAGATGCGCTTCAGCAGTAAACATTACCAATTTAGATAACACACAAGTACTTCAATGATACTTCGCATTCATTAATATCAAAAATCCACTTACAACCCAAACATAGCCCGCGCACACAGCAAGACTAAGGATCTCCGCACACACAGCTAGTAGGAGTCCTTACCCAAAACAACCCAAATATATCTTAAAAATTCGCACGTAGAATCAATATATCGACTTTCTTACCTACTAGACTCAACTAATTATCTATTTATAATATCATAGCCTTCATTATCCTATGGTCCGCAAACCATGGTTTGCAGACCCTAGAGCTACCCTTTAACCCATTACAACACATTAGGGGCTTTGACCCACCCCAAAACCCCTACGTAGGACCGACTTTAACAAAATTATACCAAAAACCCAGGTTAGGAAACCCTGTTCCAACAGAGGAGCACATATCACATATGATGTGGGTGCTAGAGACATTGACGAAACAACAGTTGCTAGCCAATCTCAAGAAGTGTGACTTTTCATAACAATATTTGGCATATTTAGGCTTTATGATTAGTAGAGGGAAACTTAAGATAGATCGTATGAAGATGGAGGAAATCATGAAGTGGTTAGTGCCTACGAATGTTACAAAGGTTAGGATTTTTGTTGGGGTAGCATAGTACCTAAGAAAATTCATAGTCTCATTTTCAGCATTAGTTGCACCATTTCGTGCCATAACAAAGAGTGGAAAGATTTTATAGTGGGGGAAGGGTCAAAATTAGGCCTCTGAAGAGATGAAAAGGAAATTAAGTCAAGCATTGATTCTAGTGTTACCATATTTGCATCAACCATTTCAAGTGAAGACAAATGCAAGTGGGTATGCTATGGGAGTGGTCTTGATGCATGAAGGAAGGCCTTTATGCTACCATTTTAAAGTGTTTCATGGGGTGATTCTCAACTACTCTACCTAGGACAAGGATCTCTATGCCTTGGTACAAGTTGTCAAAAAATGCAAACATAATTTGAAGGGAAAAGAGACAATCACCTAGACAAATCACCAAAAGTTACAGTACCTGTAGACCCAGCGTAAGTTATCACAGACCAAACACTACAAATGGATGAGGTTTTATAGTAATTTAATTTAGTAATTAAGTACAATAAGGGTAGCACAAAAAAGTTGGCTAACAGGATTTTAAGACCACCCACATAAAAAATCGCAATATTGGGAACTCTAATGCAGATGGATCCTTTCACCCATGATCAATACAAAGAGGCATATACAAAGGATGAGGACTGTAGGAGGGGGTATCAATAACTATAGTCCTAGATTCACATGGAAAATGGTGACAAAAAAATTGACTATCATATCCAAAATAGGTTACTCTACAAATTGGATAAGCTAGGTGTTCCTAAAGGTGGGTGACTGCAACTAATTATATAGGCTCACACCTCTATGGTTGCAGGACATTTTGGTGTTGGGAATACAATTTCTAATTTGTATGGGTATGTGTACTGACCTAGAATGCAAGAATATGTGGCTAGGTTCATTGAAGGATGTATTATTTGTTGTACTAGCAACCCAATAACATGAAAATGGGTCTATATCATCCCTTACCCGTACCCATTCGTCCTTGAGAAATAATTTCCATGGCATTGGTTAGAGGTTTACTAATAAGAAAGAAGGGAATGACTACCTATTCCTGGTAGTTGATAGGTTCATCAAGATGTGCATTCTCAGGTCCTATTAAAAGATCATAAAGTGGCAAGAATAAACAAAATTGTTCTTTGAACTAGTTTGGGCACATTTTGGGACACCAAGGAGCATTGTTTCAGACAGAGGCACATATATCTCAGTGCATCCGGGACTACATTGTGGGAGAAGATGGACACAATTGAAGATGTGTATAACATTCCATCCATAGAAAAATGGGCAAACATAAGTAGTCAATAGGATGTTGGTACAAATTTTGAGGGGTTATAATCAGAAACATCCAAACAATTGGGATGGAAATCTGGTTTATATTTAGCACTCCTACAAAAAATAAGTCAACACTTCAACTAATAAGTTACTAATTAATACTTGTTTTGGATATCTTCCATCTTTACCTTTAGATGTAGTCACAAAGACAATGAGGAGGAGTGAGAGAGGATATCACAAGGGAAGTTTTGAGATTAGAAAAAAAAATTGTTGGGAATATTAGGTAGATCCATTTATAGGTACAGGAGGCTCTGAAGAAGTCATGGGAAAAACACAAGGCCAGGCTTGATTAACACAGGACAAAGAGGTCATTCAAGGTGGGAGACATAGTATGGTTACAATTGAACAAGAAGAGGCTAGAGGGTCCTGGTAATAAAATCAAGCCTTTATGTCATGGTCATTTCAAGACACTATAAAATATGGGATATAATCCCTATAGAGTTATTCTACCCCCATAAATGTGCATTTACTCAATGGTGAATGTGGAAAATCCCAAACTCTATGAGCCTTCCATATTGGATCAAGAATAGGATCAAGTCCTGCATCCTATAGAGGATTTATCACCATATACTTAGATAGAGTTGAAAAAGGATATTCTTTTGTAGAAGAGGTCCTAAACTACAAGACAGGGGCAACATAACCTTTGGTATATTAGGTTGAAAGGAAAACTTCTAGGAAAGTCTAAATGGTACTCTATAGAGAAGATAAAGGAAAATTCTCTCACTTCATTCAGTAAAATATTTTCAGGACCAAAAACCTCCCAAAATGGGGAGGTATGATATGAATGGGATAATTATATTATTTTTCATCTAACTCAATGCTTTCATAGTGAAAAAATTAAAGGAATTAACTTACAAGGCCAATTTTATCGAAAATAACTGGTTTGGAGAATTGGGGTCTAAAGCCTTTTGGGTTATTTTACGAACTTAAATGAAGTTTTTTGGGGGTAAAAATGTCTTTATTAAGCATGGATCTTGTGATGCTATTCTATACTCAAATATCTCTCCATTGGTGCAAGAATCACGTCAATCAGAGTTCAAATGCAAAAGTTATGCCTCCCATAAGTTGACCTATCATGATTGGTCACCATAATTCGAGAGGATGCCACACCAATTGTTGTTACTCATGAAAAATGGGTTATCCATGTGGCCATTGTGAGGGATGAATGGGTCGATTATAACCCCTATTTTTTATTGGCTCATGCTATAACCAAGCCACTAAGAAGAAAATGGGTTCCATTATATTTTCTTGCATTTTGTTCCATAATAAATTGTAGTAGATAAGTGTGGATAGAGAGAGAGAAAAATAGAGGGGGTTTGTATTATATAGAAATCCACGTGTCATAGGTCTTATGAAACTCCATAGAGGGTTCCTTCTTAATTTGTACTTGTATCATTTCCATTCCATACAAAAGAGAGGGGAGCAACCTCACCTTCCAGTTGGGTTTTCTCCTATAAGGGTTTCCTAGAGCATATATTGGTGTTCATTATGGCTTGTGAATGATTGAAATTACATATTCTCTATTTTTTTTGTATTATATATTGTATGCATAAACCGAAAAAATAATAACAAATCTATTATCTAAAAGGAATTAACCCTTTATAGTGTAGATTTCAATTTATTTTCACATATCTGTTGTGATGAGCTATTTAGTGGAATATCCATGACAATTTACAAATAAGGAAGGTAAAAAAATTTCGTCATAACCACTCAATGTGAAAAATATTGAATATGTATCCCAAGCAACCCCTAGTCCAGATGATACCTAGGAAAAACCATATTTTTCCATTTGGGCACCAAAAAGGCTTAAAATTTTAAATTTTATCTTCCTCATTTACCTTGAGTGATATAGGGTATTTACAAGTGACATAATATTGGAAGATAATGAAATCAATTGCAAGAAAAATGGATTCAAACCATGGTCAATGGGAACAATGTGGAGGAATTGTATCATAGAATACCACTCCCAATAGTTCCATTCAACAAATTTGCATTGCTCCTTATGTTAAACACATCACATTTTTAAATTTTTCATTTTCTTGTTTAATGTTTTATTTATTTGGGCATGAGGTGAGCATGGGAAAGTGTAAGTGTTATGTGGTGTAGTTATTCCTTTCCCCAACAGTGTGGTTGGTTTTGAAGCACCTTATTCTACATGGGGGACTGAGTTCGAAACTTCGTGGTACATAGGAGGAGACACCCAAAATCCAACCATGTTAAGTGTTTTTTTGGCCTGGGTAGGGTGCGATATTCAAGTGATTTTGAAATATTAGATGTCCATGGGTCATGGTTTCTTAGATCACATGATAGTGTTGCAATTCATGAACAAGTTATTGAAAAGAAGAAGGGTACTTTTCCCCAATATGAGAATGAAGGGAGAAATCTATTTTTTAATATTTTAACCTGTATGGGATTTAAAAAGTAATAATCTTATATCTATTTATAATCCCTTTTCCCAATGTAATAATGAGTGAAAAGTGCGTCACCAAAGGTTTAAAACTAAGGGGAATCTGAGACAACCCTTGTTACTATCTAATTAAACCATCTTATTCAATCTAGAAATGAGGGGAAAACTATGTCTTCAAAGAATCAAACTTGGGTGTAATTTATAATAACCCTATTTTACTATTAATCAAAAATCCGTACATACTTCCTCTAGCTTCAATTATCTACCATACTATCTCGAACTGTAGATATATTAAATGTGACCTATTTGAAGGATAAAACACATAATATTAGTGAGCTCAAATTCCATAACATAATAGTTATTATGTTTGTGCGTGTGTTGAATTTATAAATAATATGTCCTTAGGCAAACCTAATAATCACTTTCCCTCATTCTAAAGTTTTTATTGAGTGTAAAACCTAGTTTCCCGAGCCACAAGGATAAGACAAAAACTCATGAATAGATCATATATAGTTCATTAACAACTGGTTCACTAAGAGAAAACATCTGACAAAGTGGGATTTGAACCCATGTGGGCAAGGCAAAAATTTCCTCACAATCAGTAAAATGGAATTTTTTTGGAATATATATATCAAGAAACCCTCGTGTAGGATGATACCTAAGATAAATCAAATTCTTCCATTTGGGGGACCAAAAAAGCTAAATATTTTAAATTTTAGCTTCCTCATTTACCTTGAGTGGTCTAAAGCATTTAAAAGTGTCATAAGATTAGAATACATCAAAATCAAGTGCAAGCATATATGGAGTCAAACCATTACTAATGAGAATAATTATGAGGAATTTTGTTGTAGAATACCACACCCAATGCCACATTCAACAAACTTGCATTGTTGCTTATGGTATAAACACACCACATTTTGGCCTTGTTTTGTTTTTTTAATGGATATTTTATTTGGGCATGAGGTGAGGATGGAAATTTATAAGTGTTATGTGCTATAAATAATCCTTTCCTCAATATGAGATTGATGGGAGAAATTTATTTTTGGAAATTTTAACCTTGTTGGGACTTCAAACAATTTTAGTTTATATCTAATTAAACTCCATTTTCCCAATGTACGAAAGAGGTAAAAGATGTGTCACCAAATATTTGAACCTAGGTGAAATTTGACACAACCTTTGTCATTGTCTAAATAAGCCTATTAATATAGAAATGAGGGGACCATTATCCCCTTACATTTAGGTGCAAATAGGGAATATTTTTTTCTTCATTGATCTACATCACATATAGTGTTTCCAAGGATGTCATTCAGGATTATCCACATGAAACTACCCATATATAACTCTAATATATTACTAATCTCAGTCATTTGATGTGGTGTTCGACACACATGAGATAAATTTTTGTATTGATTCATATTAATTGATAGTGCCCTATGTATTTGACATGAAAGTAGTGGTTGAGTATCCCTAGTATTGTAACAAGAGTATTGCAACTCCCAAGGTTACAAACTTTAATTATCAACCTGGGGTTCGTACAAACTTAGGAGGTGTTGAAAATATATGTGAAACATGAAATGTGTCCTTCGTTCATCGATCTGATGCAATGGAGTTAATATCATGAAATCAAGCCTAAACTAATTACAAAAATGGAAATTCTTGAAATGGAAACCTTAACCTATTGCAGGAAACAAAAGACAAGGAGCGAAAACCTATTCTAATTACATAATGTAAATAGCATGAACCAACTATACATCACTTCATTCAAAGAGACCCTATGCTCGTAGCAACGTTCATTACGCATTTAAAAAATTTATCATGTAAACCATACCTATACCATTCAATTCATGAACCTGTTTACTAACCCTTGCAGAGACATATTTTAGTGGTCAAAAGATGAATCCTAAGTGGAATATCGTCTTCCTAAAACTTGTTTCAGAGTCTAGGGGTCATTTTATAGATTCAAGATGAAAAAATCAAGCTCGAAGGGAAATTTTGGTAGAGTTTAGAGGGTCTTTGTGGAGTGCTACAGGATCATGAAAATGCTACATGATTGTCATGTTTTATATAGGATTAGTTTTGAGAGAACTCTATCGGATTAGAAGGTGATATGAAGGTGAGGGAAGATGGAATAAGGCTGGATAAGGTTGTATGAAGCCCTTTCCAAGACTAGTGATCCTCAGGAGCCCATATTTCACAAGAAATGATGTAAACAATGGCCTCTAACAAATCTGAAAAGAGATCTTTATAGACAGTTTGATTGATGAGGTTGTTGAGGAAGGAGGGAAGGTGTTGATGATAGGATGAAAAATGAAAATGACAATGCTCAGACTTTCAAACCCATAGTCTTACATGCATAAAATAAATCATATGATTTTTATACTTGAAAAGAGTAAAATACCTAGTTTGCCAACTATTTTGTCCTTCGATTTATCTCATAGAATGGCCAAGAAAATCGAATGAAAATGAGAAGGGGTAAATTTTGTTATAAATTAGGATGTCCTAGTACTTAAATACAACTGTAATCACTCAAAAATACCCTTGTTAACATGTGCTAAAAATTAACAGAAAATTACTACTCTAAAAACAAAAAATACAAAGAGTGAAGGGAGCTCTACTTGAATGGTTCATGAGGCACAATACTTGCTAAGGTTTTGAAAATGGGGTAGCAAGCTAAGTGGGATTGATTGTGGGGAAAAATTCCACGGTTAAGTGCACTTGAGCCAGAGGCGATCTAGGATTGGTGACCTCCCGGGAAATCCTGGTTACCGGGTGTAAGCCCCGAAAGTGATGACTGACGCTATTTGACTCAATTCACTAGTTTCAATCCCACTTCTTCACCCTTGTGAGCATCACCCAATGCAATGAGTGCTAAGTGGACTATTCAAAAATTAGGGTGCTAAGTTGATTATTCAAAAATCACGAGAAATTAGTCATTTACGACTACCTCTCATGGAAATGGTCATATATGAATGACTTAATTAACGCATTTAAATCCTAAAAAATGATACCTAATATAATGCACTATGAAAATCCTTCAATACTTAAATACAAAGAGCAAAGGGATATCTACTTGAATGGTTCATGAGGCACAATACTTGTTAAGGTTTTTAAAATGGGGTATCAAGCTAAGCATGGTTTTATTGTGGGGAAAAACTCCACAGTTAAGTGCACTTGAGCCAAAGGCAATCTGGGATGGGTGACCTCCCAAGAAGTCTTGGTTACCGGGTGCAAGCCTCTGAAGTGATGATTGTCGCTATGTGATTCATTTCACTAGTTTCAATCCCAATTCTTCACCCCTGTGAGCATCACTCGATGCAATGAGTGTAAGTGGACTATTCAAAAATCATGAGAAATTAGTTAGTTATGGCTACCTCTCATCGAAATTGTCATAGATGAATGACTTACTCAATGCAGTTGAATCCCAAAAAATGATATATAATCAGTGATTTAGTTAACCTACCAAATACCTAACATGATCAAGTGTAAATGATATGGTGTAGATATTTTTATTAATTTGGATGTTTTTAGGCATCAATCCAACTAGAATCAAATCGAAAGAAGATCATTAACATGTGTTAAAATTTAGCAGAATTTTATTACTATTTTTCTACAAGAAACTTCCAAAAATTCCAAAATTGTGGACTAGTAAAACAATCTAAGTAGCTCAATCAAGGATATGACCTTGAAAAGATGTTCTAAGGATGTATCATGCTTATGAATCTATAAATAAACTATACAACAACTCACTTAAATCATTTAACCAATATAACCTACAAAAAATGAAGCATGAATATAGAATGCAGAAATAAGAGATGCAAGTGAACATGACATTCAAAGAAGATTAAAAAATTGTACAACAAGGCTCTAAGGATCCTGGGATGGCTAAACCCAAGAATAATTAAATTCCTATGAAGGAAACCAATCCTCAGAAGCTGAAAATGACATCAAAATTCATTATTAGAGTCAATCCAAGTACATTCCTGCTAGAAATGAAAGTAGAAGTACTAAATAACAAATTTTCTTTACAAGAAGACTGAGAAATATATGATCGTAGAGGCTGATTCGAATTGGTACTTATAAAAATTGATGGGGAAGCATCATCCTTTAAAGGAGGCATATTTCCCCTCCAAAAGCCCTCAAAAAGTGGATATGGTTCCCAAAAGAAGGAATCTTCATTATGTTAGTGTCGGTATCTTCATCCCTCCGTTAGTGATCAAAATCCTCTTGTTGCATTGCATATTAGGTGTCTCACTCGGTCAGCTGCATTCCATTACGAGCATGGATCATCTGACGGTAGTGGCTTGTTGTTCATATCCCTTATGTCCTTTACCTGCTGGCCCATTTCCATTCATTAAGATCATTTGCAGTCACTTTTTGTCTCATAGTTTGCAAAGAATCATTTGTAGGGTTTTAGTGTCATTAGGTCTAGGGTTTCATTAATAACATCTTCAAAATTCCCAATAATGGTCAGCAGGTGCATGAGGAGTTTGAAATAAGGTTTCAGTACTAAGAACTTCATTATCATATGCTTAATAATGTATTTTTCTTCAAAACTCTGTTTTTAAGAAAAATAGAGTATTTCATCTTTTTATGTATAAATGTAATGTAATTTCAAGTTTTTTCAGTTGTAAAAACAATTTCACTGGCAACCCTGGTCACCTTTGTCAAGCTCCAGCAAATTCATTCCCTGCAAGGAAAAAACAAAGCACATCATTCAGTCAATCAAAGCCAAAATGAAGCAAGCTGTTTAAAACAGAGTTTAAAAAGTGTCAAATCTAAAACATTACAAAGTGGGTTTTTGAAGTGGAAAATTAAAAGGTCTTTGGTATATAAGTCATCTCCATGATTCAAAGGCTCATTTGTGTTCCAAGAGGAGAGAGTGAGCAAAGGAAAGGGCAGAGTAAAACGAAGAGAGTAAAATCATAACAGAGTTGGCAAGTTTCAGTGGCGCGGCACATTGGCTGGGTGGCGCGGTGCACAAGACAGGCACGACGCATTGGGTTGGCCTCCACTACGTTGAGAATAAACCAGCGCAGTGTATAGGAGTGGCGCGGCGCATTGGGTTGGTGGCACGACGTGTAGAGTTTCCACTTGTTTTAAACCCCAATTTCATTCAAACTCGAAATTACTCGACTGCCTCCGGTCCATGTAAGTCAAACAACTTTTTCAATGCCAAATGAACTTGTGTCTTATGATGTCTATGAGGATTTAATAAACAAAAATTCAAACCCTATTTTCTTGTTCAAGAAATGCTTCCTTAGGGTTTATAGTTTGGTTTTTTGTGCCTATCACTTCCACTTCCCCACCTTGTTTTTCCCTCATCGTTGTTCTAGCTTTATCAACCCATTCCCCATATCCCTAAATTCACTCATTCCCTATCCCAATTCCCATTATCCCATCCTAACTACGAAATTCCCCAACCCCCAATGCTATCCCAAAAAGCCTAGAAGCTGCCCCTAAAACTCTTTAATTGGAAAATTTCAATTAGAAATATTCCCAACATTCCCCTTACCCTCTCCCTCCATAGCCCCTCACATATTGTCATACATTTGGCAACAAAAACCAAAGACACCAAAACTCCTCATACTCATCTAAGACAACACAGACTTTGGCAAACATGGAGACAGTTTCCTCTTATGACAAAGAGAGTGACTCTACAACTAAATTGCATGCACCTAGGAGACCTCACAAGAGTGGAAGACATGTGAGGGAGGAGCCTACTTCACTTGCTCAGCTGCAGGCCTGTCCTCTTGCTATTTCATGTTTTCAACAGCAGTCTTGTTATCAGTTTTGTGAGATGGTTTCTAGATTCCACCACCATCATGAGCTGGCCAGATTGTTTGTGCTGCATTTACATAATGGCCAAGTCACTCTTGCAGGTGTGACATTCACTTTAACACCTGAGTCTATCTCTCTAGCAACCGGTATTCCAAATGTTGGAGAGCAATGGAACAAAAGACAGCAAGTTGACAGGGAACGCTATGAGCCATATATCAAGCCCGGTTTTTTGAGACAACTTAGCAGAGTTTGTCCCTTTCAGTTCCTGAAATATTAATATGCTCCTTTGATGAAACTCATTATCAAATATTTTAGTTGTGAGGGCCAGTTTTCTCGCCTCTATGCCTATCATATCAGGTTGTTGATGCATTTTACCAGGGTGAGAATGATGAACCTCCCTTACTTCATGTGCTGGAATATTGAGAATATGACCACCCTCGTGCAAAGGAAAACTCCTGAGCAGCAGTATAACAATATCTATCACGTTGCACTCATCAAAATTGTGGTTATGCATCAGCTTGGTTTGCAGGATATTTCATGGGAGGATTTCATTTCTAATGAGTTCTTCACAGCTCCTCAGGTACCTTCAGAGGTTTTTCATCAGGCAGGTGAACCTTCATATCAGTAAGAAGGTCATGAGACACAGACCGCTAGGGTGCCAGTCTTTGTCACCTATCAGAGGGGTGCTAGAGGGTTGTTTGCAGCAGCCAAGCGAGTATTATCTCCACCCGGGGTGGAAGGGGTCTCGCTTCCTTCATCAGCGGTACAGTTACAGGACAAGGGTAAGAGGCCAATACATGATGAGGGACCTTCAAGAGGCCAGGATACAGACTTCATACTCATTGATGATGATTTGGGCTCACTAAGCTCAAAGATGAGAGATATTGTTCAGGAGCAGAAGGCGGAGATAAACACTTTGTCCCTCAAATTGAAAAGAGCCCAGTGGATAATCAACTACCTTGAGAAGAGAAACAAACAGCTAGAAGATCATCAAACTATCATGGAGTTGCAAAATATATGTGAGAACCGGCACGCTGCCAAAAGGAGAAAAACCGAGATGACATCCATTGAGCAAGAGATTGAGGTTGATCATGAAAATTGGCTTGAAAGGGTAAATATTCATTTGGAAAAGCTGTTGGAGAAGGCCAAAAATGAAAATAACATGTTGAGGCACATGGCTAATCATTATTGGGCAAGAAATCATGTTTGCAAGGCACGAATCAAAATCTTGAAGGCCAAGTTAAAGAAGGCCTCAAAGCGTTAGAAAAGGCAAGATAGACTTCAGATTTTGGCTGAGGCTTCCTTGGCCCAGCATAGTACATGATGGAGGACACTCAATTCAAATTTCAAGAAATTTGGGACACTTTTTGCAATTTTTTATTTTTTGGCCTAAAAACATACTTTTCAGCTCTATGCGCCGCGCCACTTGGCGCGCGCTTTTGATGGGGGACTCCTCTTGGGGAAAAATTTAAATTTTTGGATTTTTCATGGAAAATTATGTATGCCTAATTATTGTTATTAGTGTAACCCCCTTATTGTTATTATTGTACCCTTGTAACCCCCATTTTGTTATTATTGTGCCCCTAAATTATTATTGTTAGGTCGGCTAGGATTACATTGTGGCCCACTAGGATTACATTATGGCCACATGGACTCCAATATAGAGAAAGGAGGTTTTGTAAATTGTATCATCCAAGAATTTTTCATTTATGTAATGTATTGGAGGTTTCCCCCTCGAAGTGGCTTATTTCTAAGACGTTGATATCTCTTTTCTTCTATTTTTGGAGCTGGTTACTCAACATTTGGTATCAGAGCTTTGGATTCTAGGGTTTCGCTGCTCCAAATAGGTCATCGTGGAATTTTCGCTATAAAAAATTTTCTACGAAGTTTAAGAGGCTGAAATTTTGGTCATGACAAATCCTGAGAATATTTTCACAAAAATTTGACTTGGATTTACTTAATATTTTGGAATATCATATGTGGAGATTGAGTCTTTTTTCAGGCTCAACTAAACAGGTCATCGTGGCATTTCCGCTATAACTTTTTTTCTACGAAGTTTCAGAAGCTAAAATTTTTAGGGTGCGAAGCTGAAATTCTAAGGAGCATCATTGAAAAATTTCAGAGCTTGGTTCGCAATATTTTGGGGATATGATCTGTGGAAGGTAGTGCTTTTTCAGGCTCCTGAATTTCATCTCAAAGAGGTGATCGTGGGAAAAGTTCAATAACTCTCTCTCTGGGAATCGGATTGGAGTGCCGTAAAAATTGGTCACAAGTACACGAACTTTAGTTTCTTGGCTATCAATTTTAGAGACAAAGGATGAAACAGTGACACGTGGAAAGTCGTACAAGTTAGCTCTACTGAACCAGTCCAGAATTAGGTCATTGTGGGAGATTGGACACAACTTTGTCTTGGAGAATCCAAATCAGGTCAGACCTGTGGCATTCGAAAGATAATCCAGAGGGCTATGTTGATACTGAAATTAAAATATTGAAGTGCTTCAATCATATATATTATCCAATTACAATATTGAGCTCCTCAAAAGAAAAAAAGAACAACGAGGCGTAATTGCACAATTATGCTCACTAGAAGTTCCAACATCAAAATCATCTATTTCTGCAGATCTCCAACAAGTCTTGGAAAATCATTCCAAGGAGTTTGAAACTCCCAAAGGACTCCCACCTATTCACGATCATGATCATGCTATTCATCTAATTCCAGGAAGTGTTCCTCCAAACATCAAGCCTTATATATATCCTTACGTCCAAAAGAGCGAAATTGAACGTATGATTGCAGAAATGTTAGAGGCGGGTATAATTCAACCTAGTCAAAGTTATTTCTCCGCTCCTGTAGTATTGGTACACAAGAAGGATGGATCATGGCGAATGTGTCTGGATTATAGGGAGCTCAATAAGCTCACCATTAAAGATAAATTTCCCATTCCTGTGATTGTTGAATTATTGGATGAATTACATGGAGCAATTTATTTTACCAAGTTGGATCTTCGTTCAGGATATCATCAAATTAGAATGAAGACTGAAGATATTCCAAAAACGGCATTTCGAACTCATGAGGGTCATTATGAATTTTTGGTCATGCCTTTTGGCCTTACCAATGCACCTTCTACATTTCAAGGGTTGATGAATTCCATTTTCAGACCCTTCCTTAGAAAATTTGTGCTAGTATTTTTTGATGATATACTAATCTACAGCAGGTCTTGGAAGGATCATGTTGAACATGTTGGCAGGGTGCTCAAACTATTGCAGGAGAAACAATTATATGCAAAAACATCCAAATGTTTCTTTGGAGTACAAGAGGTGGAATATCTGGGTCATATTGTATCTCACGAGGGTGTTAAAGTAGACCCTAACAAAATTAAAGCCATTAAGGAATGGAAAGTCCCGACAACCATAAAGCAGTTGCGAGTATTTCTCGGGTTAACAGGGTATTATCGCAAGTTTGTTAAGAATTATGGGAGAATAGCAGCACCTCTAACAACATTATTGAAGAAAGATGCATTTTCATGGACTCCTGAAGCAACTAAGGCCTTTGAACATCTTAAAGAGGAAATGTGCCTAGCACCGGTCTTAGCTATGCCAGACTTCACAGAAACCTTTATTGTGGAATGTGATGCCTCAGGAAATGGAATTGGTGTTGTTTTAATGCAGGAAGGAAGACCCATTGCTTTTGAAAGTCATCCAATCAAAGGAAAGTATTTACAGAAACCTATTTATGAGAAGGAAATGTTAGCAATATTGCATACACTAAAGAAATGGAGAACTTACCTAATGGGAAGACACTTCAAGGTAAAAACTGATCATGATAGTCTTAAACACTTTTTGGAACAAAGACTATCTTCAGAAGAGCAGCAAAAATGGGTCACAAAGATGATGGGTTATGACTTTGAAATAATCTACAAAAAAGGAAAGCTTAATGTTGTTGCAGATGCACTCTCAAGAAAGAATGAAGAGGTGGAAGCATTGCTTTGTGCCATTTCTATTATCCAACTAGATTGGATAACTGAAGCAAGAGATGAATGGAAGAAGGACAAGATGTATGGACACTCATTCAAAAGTTGCAGCAAGATCCTAGTACATCTGATACATTTAGTTGGAAAAATGATTCCTTATGGTACAAAGATCGCTTATATCTTTGTAAGAATTCCCAACTAAAAACAAAAGATTCTTCTGGAATTGCACACTTCTCCTTTAGGAGGACACTCAGGATTTTTAAAAACTTACCACAGGGTGAAGAAAGAATTTTTTTGGGATGGCCTTAAATCTGATATTCAAAAGTTTGTGGCGGAATGTTTGGTTTGCCAACAGAATAAAGTGGAAACAATTAAGACCACAGGACTTCTACAACCTTTATCCATTCCAGGTCAACGTTGGGAGGAGATTTCAATGGATTTTATCACAGGTTTACCTAAGTCCGAAGGAAAGAGTGTCATCATGGTGGTAGTTGATAGACTTACCGAGTATGCACACTTTTGTGCATTATCTCATCCATTTAAAGCAAGTACAGTTGCTACTACATTTATGGACAGAATTCAAAAGCTACATGGAAGCCCAAGGGTTATTGTGAGCGACAGAGATCCCATTTTTACTTGAAATTTTTGGACGGAGTTATTTTCTTGTTTGGGTACTCAATTAGCTCATAGCTCATCTTATCATCCTCAATATGATGGTCAAACTGAGATAGTAAATAAATGTTTGGAAGGATATCTTCGTTGTTTTGTATCTGATAAAAAAGCACAATGGGTCAAGTGGTTACCTCTCGCTGAATGGTGGTATAACACTTCCTTCCATACTGCAGCAAAAATGACCCCATTTATGGCACTTTATGGATATCATCCACCATCCATCACATCATTTTAAGGGAAAATTCGAAGGTTCAAGCAGTGGAAGATCACATCGAGCATCAGCAAGAAGTTCTCAAACTCTTAAAGGATAACCTGAATTTGGCACAAAATCGAATGAAACAACAGGCAGATCAACATCGCAGCGAGAGAAGTTTTGTTGTAGGAGATTGGGTATTTTTACGGCTACAACCATGCAAACAAATGTCCCTCAAGCAAGCTAAGAAGGATAATAAATTATCGCCAAATTACTATGGTCCTTACAAGGTGTTGCAAAAGATTGGTACTATGGCATACAAATTGGAGCTTCCTGCTTCTTCGCGAGTGCATCCATTTTTCCATGTTCTGCAAGAAGGTTATAGGTGAAGAAATCTTCGATTTCAATATATTTCTAAGAACTTGATGAGGAAGGAAAAATCATATTGGAACTTTGAGGTGGTCATTAAATGAACTCATGACTACGGAATACGTCAATTTCGAGTATCTCAATCTTGTGGAATAACTTGCAGCAAGAAGCTCTACATGGGAGATGGAAGTACATCTGAGAAGCACTTGAGCTATACAGCGTTGAGGACAACACTTTTGTGAAGGAGAGGGGCATGTTAGGTCCCTATATTACTAGTAGAGCCCCTTATTGTTGTTAGTGTAACCCCCTTATTGTTATTATTGTACCCTTGTAACCCCCATTTTGTTATTATTGTGCCCTTAAATTATTATTGTTAGATCGGCTAGGATTACATTGTGGCCCACTAGGATTACATTATGGCCACATGGACTCCTATATATAGAAAGGAGGTTTTGTAAATTGTATCATCCAAGAATTGTTCATTTATGTAATGTATTGGAGGTTGCCCCCTCGAAGTGGCTTATTTCTAAGGCGTTGATATCTCTTTTCTTCTATTTTTGGAGCTGGTTACTCAACATATCTCGTTCATTTATTATCCAATCTTGGTCCATCCTGTAGCAGGGAGAAACTATCTATATTATCTCATCTTCCAAACCTTCAAAATCTACCTAATATTCTCACAATATTCTAAAAAAATGAATAATATTAGGCACATAATATGCAGTTATATGTAAACCTTCCTAATGAACATATTAAAGCTAAAAAACATTATTAAGTGCAAGAGAGATTTAAGATAGCATTTATGTGCCTAGGAAATGTTAGATGGGTTAATTTATATCTAATTTGGACGCCCATCATACCCCTCTACTCAAATTGTTGCTCACCCTCTAAGTAACCCACTCATATTCTATTCCCTACTTTTCTTCATGTATCCATGTTGATGTAGCTTCCCCTGCTGGATAAGATCCCGTGTTTATCTCAATTTTATGTCGTTCCTTTGATTCTTCCTCTTGGTTTTACTATTGTTGATGTATATGTTGATTCTCTTTCTTTCATGATTTGAAATAATTTTTCACAAATTTGGGCATGAAAGTATAAGGGAATACAAGTCAAATTTTGATCTTATAGCAAAGAAGAGATGTTCATCCTTTTAAAGGTAGGAAAGTAAAATATTGGTCACTAGTTTCTCCTCTTCATTTTTCCACTTTGTGTCTCTTGAAAACAATATACTTAGCTTATTTTCTATTTAATTCAATTTTTCTAACACATAAAATTCTCTAGGATAACTAAGATAATTTGAAATTAATGTGAGTGGTAAAGACTATGAATTACATTTATTTTGAATATCCCCTTGCCTTTTAAGTCATTTGAATTTTTTTTGGGTATTTTTGGAAAAAAATCAACTTCCTGTAGCTCTCTGTGAACTTCATGTAGCAGCCTGTAGGATCCTATAGTAGCCTCTTTGTATCCTATATCAACACATGTAGGTTCTTGTAAAAACCAGTTTTCATTTCGAGAAGTGGCGAGTCCACCTTTTTACTTTTATTATTATTTTTTTTCCTTATTTTTTTCATATAAACAATATTGCATGCAAAATAAACTCGGAGTGCTTTGAGTTAACTAAGTTGGTCCCCACCTACCCCTTCACACTCCTTGTCCTCTATCACAACTAAATGATTACAACCCACTTTCTCAATCATTTTTCACTTTTGTCTTATTCCTCTCGCACGTGTGTGGATGTATTAGTGGAAAAGTGAAGTTAAATGCTAGATAAGGTTGAGGTTCCTCTGCTACTAATTTTAGCTATAAAAAACCTTTTCCTTCATACACATGAAACATTTTTAAATAAATTTGTAGGAGAGGTTTTGAGGATTACATACCTGGGCCTTACCCTTGATGTGTTCTTGTAGGTGATATTGAGGCCGTTGATATGACTATTGAAGTTGCCTTTGGTGGTTCTAAAGCTACTAATGATGATACTTTGATGTTTGCATGAAAGATCTAGAAATGGGTGAGGATTATTTTGAGTATCTTATGTGAGGTATTTTCTTTGCCTCCCTTGCTTCTTGCAATTTCTTGAGAAAAATATAAAAAAATTATGTTCTCTGAGGGCTAAAAATCGATGATGTGGGTATTTTGTCTTTTGCATAGGTGCTCTTGGAATCAGGTGTTGCTACTTGCTCAGTGATCAAGAACCATGTAGCAGTTGATAGGAGGTATTGTGGCTACTAAAGGATCAAAGTTGCAATCCTTAAGTGCTCATGGCGACTGACTTCTAAGTCTTGTGCTCTAGTTGTGGTTTGGCAGGGGATGTGCAGACTGATAAAGGATTTTGTGTCTTCCTATAGAATTCACACAGACCCTGTTGAGACCTCTAATTTCTCCCAATATCATTTAGAAAATTTTGATAATTTATGGAAATGCTAATGATGGGTGTCAGGGAGTTTTGTGGTGGAAAGAAAGGTGGATGAAGGGGTAAATGGAGTGGTTTTTTATAAACAAAAAGGGGAATGATAATGGAGAAAAGGTAAGGTGGCGTGGAAAATGAGTGATGAGGCTATGGTGGACCCCTCCCTTATTCCTGAGTGGAGAATACAAGAATTTTTCCTTCGTTTTGTACTAATCACAATCCTGTAGCAAATCTGGAACAATCTTGTAGCTCTTTTGGGACAACCCTCCAGCATAATTATTTAACCCATATCTCTAAAATGGTAGATTGTGGGTCCTATATTTTATAGGATAATTTGATAATTATATGTTGATTTGTGTATCAAGATGTTGTAAATAATATTTCATCTTGCAAAATATTTCCAAGAAAAGAAAAAATAGGAAAAAAAAGGGGATGTAAAAAATAAAAAAAATATATATGAAAAAAATGTGAAACAAAAAATGAAAAAAAAAAACCAATAAGAGAGCTAGTCTAAATGCCACTCAATTAAAAAAAAATGATGGATAAACTTAGAAAAATAAAATAAAAAATAAAAATATGCTTGTTAGTCAAAACACAACATTAGAGATAAATTATGTTTAATCAAATTAATTGCATTGTATAAACATGATTAATTGAGTTGTAATAAAGTTCTTTTGGACATGACGTTTTTTCCATATGTAATAAAAAGTGTGCAAAATCCAACAGAGATGATCTAACCCGCCTGAATCGATGATGGGCCATCGGGTTCGGAATCCGCCAACCCCTCCCACGGTTAACCATAGAGGGGGGTGGGGGGTCCAAAAAGTGTTATTTTTCATGATGTGGCTCTCTCTCATCCTTTTCGCAACCCCCAGGCCTAAAACCATTTACTACACCACCCCCCCCCCCCCCGCGCTTGAAATCCACTATTTCTCTCCTACCAAAAAATTTAACTGTTAACCCTGTTTCCCCGCTCCATCCCTCTTTCGCCACGTATCCCCTTACCTTCACTCCCCTATTGCCACATATTATGTCCAACTCATCCTCTCTCCCTCTACCATTACATCCTTCCCACTCCTCATCCAGCCTATTCCTGTCACGTGGCCCAACCGTTACCCTAATCAACGGATCCACTGCATTAATGTTTAAAACCAAAATAGTAATCCATTCCTGTATAAATTGACCATTTTCCCATTCTAGTGTCCCCTCCCATGTAATGTTATAAATTTTTTAGAAGAAAAATTTTTCACAGTAAAATAATTAGCAACTGAACTTGTCATCACGACCCCAAATCAACAAAACTAGAACCTATACAATGTCCATTCATCAAGCTCATTGGTCACAACCCCAATTATTGATCCACCAACCTTCAGTTAATTCTCGCGTAATTTCAACAGTTCTGTTCTTTTATTTTTCATCATGGCCGCTAAAGTAAAATCTAAGAAAACAGATGAAAATCCCATGCTACCTCTTGTCATATACCTAGACCACCTGCCCCTGGTAGATCAGGAATATAAAATTATTGAAACCGATTTTGAGTTCGATCTTAATGAACTTCACAGCTGGTTAAAACAAAACTTCCTTGATCAAAGTGATGAATTGGGTTTGTGAGACTCCTTCCTACCCCAATTCATTTTTCCCCAAACCCATCACTTTCCTGAGTTTGTGGCATGGTGCCATTTTAAATATATCCCTAGTCAGAGGAAAATTATAGCCCATAATGGTGACATTATTTTCACCATAGCCCCTGACTCAATAAATTAAATATTACAAATTCCAAATAATGACTCTTTGAATCCATTATCGGAAGAGTCCCTCACGGATATATACAAGAACCTTACCTTCCCTAACAGCGCCAAATTTTTTGAGATTTTCTTACATGAGGATGCCCAATTACCTAACAAAATTCCTCTTTATCCATCCTCCATGTTCCCTGAAATGAAAAAGAAAATCATCTCCATATTTTCTTTCTTACTAGGCTATAAATCCGATCAGTGGGTTGATGAAGCCATCATAGGATTTTTGTCAATTTTCTCAAAAGATGAAAAACCCTCAATTATCTTCAACTACAGTGAGTTCTTAGCAAATTCCATTCATGAACAATTCATAAATTTTTCCACAGAAGGGAGCTTCAAGTATGCTTCAATTTTACTGTATTTATTCTTATTCTATCAAGTAGACCAGTTTAATTTTACATTAGAAAAATTGAATGAGAAAGGAGATTCCCAATCTGTAATTCATTGGACTTCCTTAGTAAGGGAGCATACCAGTTAATTTACCTACAGTGACTATGTTGACCAATTCTTATATACAGCTTCCTGCCTATTGAATAATGATGTTGAAACAAGGATAAGGGTAGAGATAAAGAGATTTCTACATCTAAGTGAGCACACTAAGACAGATGACTAGTACCTATACCAAAATTACATTGAAATCAGAGTGCATGGATGTGAACTACCTCCATACATGTTACCTAAGTTTTTTCCTATGAGGATATTTTCGTTAGAGTATATCAAATAGATGATTAATATGGTTGATCTGTATTTTGTTGCAGCAAATAAGAAGTCCCAATTTAAAATCAAACACAGATTGTACACTTTATTTGCAACACTAGGGTAGCAGGAAAGGAAGCTTATGAGTCTCCTAAAGTAAACGAAATTCAAACTCAGCTTCACCTAGTCATATGACCCCTTTGGAATCATTTCAAAACTCAAAGTAGAACAAAATACTACTCCTTATACTCACACTCCAAGGCCTGAGATATAAAATTTTATGAATCAAGATCAATGGGAGGAAAATACTATACATGAAGCATAAGAGAAATTAATATCTACAACAATTCCATAGAATCTAGAACCAAAAGAGAAACAAGACAAGAGGCCAAGGCAAGATGTTTCCCCTTTAGCCACAAAGATTGGAGCAAAAGAATTCAAAATCTATAAGAAGAAGCAGAAGACCAATCCAACATCAAATTTTCTACATGAAGATTATGTATAGTCTACTATAGTTCTAGCAGGTTCTTGTGCTTCTGTTTCCCAAGAACTAAAGACATTTTTAAAGGATCTCCATCCTCCTCAGTTTCCTGAGAGCCTCTAGGCACATCTCAGACAATAGAATTGGTTCATGACCAGGATGAATGAAACATATTTTCCAAGTACAAAGAGATTAAGAAGAAAAATGAGATGCTCAAGGCTAGCACCTATTCCCAAATTTGGCAATAGAAAACAGCCTCACAACATAGGCTTCTCTCTGCCTTTGACACAAAGAAAGGAAAGATGCATATTGATTTCCTCCAAACAGCAGTTCCTTTTCCCAAAACTGCATATGATTACAATAAGTCTATATTTTCCTTCGATGTTGATCAGATTCATCCCATTGAGCAAATAGACATGCACAAATAACATGTGAGATGCTATATTCATATTTTACAAACACTGCAATGACAACATCCAAATTTCAAGCTTCAGTCAACAACATCCAGTCTTAGTTAAAACTTGAGAAGATATCCTCTTTGGATAAAGACACAAAAATTAATTCTTTGGATGATCTAGTGATAAAACTGGGATATGATCCTAAAGATGTGAAGGTTGTTGAAGAAATTGTTAAAATAAAGAATGCAGACATTGTAGCACTAAGGAAGCAACTCAAGCTTCCATCCACTGAAGATCCTCAAGCAAAAGAAGTTTGACACTTAGAGAAATAAAAAGAAGATATGTTCAAGGTCAGTATTGAACAAAATGGTCAAATTAAACAAAAGGAGATTGAGATAGAGAAGTTGTTAAAAGAAAAGGAATATTCCTCTCAGCTAACAGTCATTCCACTCACAATAGTTTTATTGCAGGTACGTCGACAACAGAAGCATCCACTTCAACAGCCATCACAATGGGGGTACAGTCTAAAGATGCATAAGGAGAATCAATCAAAGCCATGGAAAACCTATCCATCAGAGGGAAGGAAATTGAAAATCTGAAAACTCAACTTAAAATAATTCAGGAAAAGAAGTTAAAATTTGACAATGCATATGTAGCAGAGCTTCAAAAGAATCATAAATTGACCCAGAGAATTGTACAACTATAAAATTATTATGTTATGGCTGAAACACTTGCACAAGATAAGGAGAACATATGGGTCGAAATAAATGAATCTATCACTGAAATCTAGCCCTTTATTGAGATATTTTTTTAGCAGGAGGAACTAATACAGAGAACAAAGGAGATCGTTGAAAAGGTAAAATATAGTTAGGGACAGAAGGCAGGTGAAGCCAATACATTGATAAAGGTTCTAAATTCGAAAACTAAGGATGAACTAGAGGAATTTGAGATTGCAGGCTGGACATAAACCATCCTTGAAGTCAAAAGAGTCCTTACCAAAAAGAATATGATGTTTCAATTAGAAAATAAATTCCATAACTTAGAGGCCAACATCCATAAATTTCACAGAAAATTCGATGTGTTGCATCAAAAGGGGTTGCTAGGGCTAAAAGGAATTGGAGACAAGTTAGTTCAATTGATAGATTATTAGCAGAAGTTAGTGACACCATAGCAAAGTACAAGTCAAAGTTTTCCACCATTAAATGAACCATCACAGGGAAAGCTTTCATGGAGGCTTTGAAATTTGACCTGCTTATTAATCATGAAATAAAACATTTGTTCCTAATCAAACCAACTTTCCAAAAATATACTGAGGTGGATGAGACTCACAGGAATTTGGTTAAATTATCCATCCCAGATGAGAATATAAGGGACAAGTTGTGTCAAATTTTGGAGTAAAAATCAATTTTACATCTTTAGCAACATAGCAACAATTTTTCAGGCCTAGTCATCACCAGCAATCCTCGAAGATAGTGCCAGCAACTTCAGCAGTTTTAATTGTCCTATATTTTTGTACTATTTTCATAAATACTTTTTGAGATATTTTGTAATCAATCTTGATAATTTAAATCAAGATATTTTGTCAATAATTGTATAAATAATTCATTATTCGAAGTATAAAGGGTTGGAACTTATATGAAAAAAGAATGTATTTTGATATAAAGTTGTTCACTGAGCTAAAAGTGATCATTTTCAATAATAAAGAAAGTTGTTCTAGGATTCCTATGTTAGAAAAATTGGTGATGTTCTTCTTAATGTGAAATTTTTATTTCTGTCTTTCCATATGTTTTTCTTATCTCTATTGTTTAAAGAAAATTAAGGGTTGAATTTGTTTAATTACACTCTGCTTTGGCTTATAAACAATATCTTTGTTTTCAAACTGAAATCAAATATAGAATTCATTTTTAAATACTCTATGTTTAATTGAATCTAAATATTTTCCTCCAATTCATTCCACAAGCTCCAAAGATCCAATAGTCTACCTGCCTTTCCCAGCTACTCTTCATCTGCTATTTCTGCACTTGATTTACTTAAGCTTTATGACTCCATTTCCCAATGGATTGTTCTTGAATTTTCAACCAAATATTTCAAAAAACAACCTCTGAACTCAATAACTAGCCTAATACTTTTAATCAACAATTCTAAATCATAAAGAGAGATCCCTCTCTGAAGCCGGAAGGGCTAGATTCCAGCTTTACAAGTGGTTTTAAAGTTACCTCTGTAATTTCATCCCAGCCTAGGAAAATTATGGAGTGCTAATAGATTGGATTCACCTAAATTTTTTTGAGCATGTTTCCATCCTCATATATCTCATCATAAGAAATCTTAGCCAATGGATGCACAAATATTGAGAAAAATGAAAAATGGATGTAGGTGATGGTAGGAAATTTCTCGAAAATATGCACTTGAATTGGCTAAAAGTTTTTAATCAAGTTACCACCATCCTTATGCATATCCCCATAAAACAATTCAACTAATCGGTGCACGATTTTCGAGATATGGTCAAAACAATTTCTACCCCATGTTTTTTTTTTTTTGCAATCTTGTAGCAACACAAAATTTTCCTATAACAACTCAAGACAATTAGAAATATGAATGGGAAAGGCTTGGGAATGATTGGTGAAGATTGTAGATGGTTAGGAAATGGACGAGAGTGATGTGGGGAATAATCCTGGTTATTTTAAAGATGCATGCATTGGGCGTGGAACCAAATTTGCAAGTTCGATTATTTATGTTGTTTTGTTGATTTGCTTGCACATTCATCATGGTAAGAAGGGCATTTCTTATTTTTCTTTTTTCTTTTTTTCTTTTTTTTCTTTTTCTTTTTCTTTTTCTCTTTTTTCCTAGGTCTATTGGTTGCCTCAATGATTTTTTCAACCAGCATTTCTTCCTAGGTACCTCATAAGAGGTTTTCACCTAGGATCTTATTTCCTTTTTCTTTTTTTTTCCCAACCCATTGACCGCCTCATGGAGGTTTTCAATTAGTGAGCCAATATTAGGCCCCTAAAAGGAGATTTTCACCTTAGTTTTTATTTTATTTTTTTTACTCCACCTGAAAAAATGAAAATCACTTTCAAGTATAGGAATAATTCCAATGGATCCATGTGCACATCAAGATTAAAAATAAACTCATGTGTTGGCTCAAAAGATATGCTTTTACATGTACCTAAATAGGAGAGACCAACTACTTTGATGATGCTAAGAACTGTTGAACAAGACAGTGTCACTCCAGCTTAATGACTTTCTGGAACCAAAGCTCAATATAGTTGTGATGCCCTTGGTTCTCTTGCTCATCTAAATCATCATGTATATCTTCTTCTTCCATGAAATTTATATCTTCAAAATATTGATGATTAGTCTTTTGAAAACGTAAATAATATGAGGTTAAGCATAATTCTTCAATCTCAAGCTCCAATGGTTGTTCTCCATCAAATGTGGTACACAATTATTTAGTCTCCTATAGATCATCTTCTTCTCAATGTTTTTCTTCAGTGACATCAAGAGAATCTCTTTTTTGAAATACTCTTCCTGATCTAAGATGAATACCATTTAAATAAAGAGGAGTTGTTTAGAAGTTTTATACGTCAACATTGTAAGTGGGTTGAGTTACTTTATTATTTGGGTTTTGAAATGGTTGTACAAGTGGTTCAGCGGGAGTGGATTTTTGAGATAGATGTGGTTGAGGTTGTAGTTGTGGTGGAGGTGGATGGTATGGATAACATGAAGTTGGGTATGGAGGATATTGAGGAAAATATTGTGGATTTATACCATAAGGTCCTTGCCAACCTTGTTTCCAATATTGGTTTTTGAGTTAATGTGGCCAAGATTTCCAAGGGAAGGGTGTGTTCCAATTACTTTGAGATTGTTGCATATAACCTTGAAATTTTGAATTAGGATCTTGCATCATACTAGGTTGACTATTTTACATGGTCTTCTTGGAGCTACATAACATAACTGCTCTGGTGATTTATTTGCTCCATTGTCCTCCTGGTAAACTTCTTTCAACATTTGTAATGATGGGAAATAGTTAGTAGCATGTGATCCTACATGGATAACAAAAAATTTAGAATTAATTTTTTTCTCATTTTGCATTCTTAACACATCTATTTGTTCACTTAGATTGCTAATAATTTCTATTTTAAAGTTATCAAGAAAATTTTGAAGTTCAACTTGACTTGTCAATCTTGATGTTGATTTACTTACTCTCACCCTTCCTCTTGATACGTACATGCATATTTCACAAATTTATTCAAATGATAATTGGTATATATCACCTCTACTCATTAGATCAAGGAGATCAATCCAGTCATCCCTAATTTCTCTAAGTAAGAGGGTTTTTAGTGTGTCAAGTCCTAAATGATGTAATTTTTCTCTCTTAACATTATATATAAATATCTCTATTAGATCCTCAAGGATCTCGTCTTCTTTTTGAGTCACTCTAAATATTTCCTCTTTAATATCATGATCTTTATATTTTCTAGAAATATCCTTTGCATATCATTCCATGATCTTATTGAATTAGTCCCTAACTCATGAACCATTTAAGAGGTCTACCCTTGAGTGTTTCCAGAAAAAATATCAATTTTTGAGTGTTTAATAAGTAACCATAAGATCTACAGGGTGTTTCAAAATCAAAGAGAAAGGTTTTCGGATCCTCTGACCTCATACGATGGAATTTTGGAAGAGAATGTGGAGGGATGTTCTTCATGTGAACACTGATATTGATATCTTGAATGGGAAATCCAAAAGGATGTTCCTCATTGTCAACATCTCCATCCATTTATTCTACCTTCTCTCCCACCTATTCTTCATCTACCTAAAAAATTATATGATGATCTGGTTCTTACTATAATACATTATCAAGTGGGGTCTGTGGTATTGAGGAAATACTTTTTTTGTGTTTATAATTTATTTTTTTTAATGAGAAAGGTAATACAATGCAATTTTATGTTTTTGAAATGAAAGATTCCTAATGCAATTTTTGTTTTTTTCTTTTGCATAAAGTGAAATAAATGAATCAACTAGGGAAGAAAAAAATGCATACTTTGATACCTCCCTGGAAACGATTCCAAAAAGTTATAAGCCCTGGTATTGCAACACGAATGTTGCAACTCCCAAGACTGTCGACTTTAATTATCAACCCATGGTTCATACAAACTTAAGAGTTCATGTTGACATTAAAAGTGTAGCATGCAATCTGTCCTTATTTTTTTGATCTGATGCAATGAAGTGAATATCATGAAATCAAGCCTAAACTAATTATAGAAATAGAAATGTTTGAAATGGAAACCTTAACCTATTACATGAAACAAAATACAAGGAAAACAAACATATTATAATTTCATAAAGTAAAGAGCATGAACCAAATCTACATCACTGCATTCCAATATATCATATGCTAGTAACAATTTTCATTAATCATTTCAAAAAATAATCATGTAAACCATCCATGTACCATTCAATTCATGAACCTGTTTACTAACCCTAATTGCAAAGATGTATTGCAATCGTGAAACGATGAATCCTAAGTGGTCTCTAGTTTTCCTAAAATTTGGTTTCAGAGCCTATGGTTCATTATATAGGGTCAACATGAAAAAATCAAGCTTAGAGGGAAATTATGGTTGAGTTTGGAGGGTCCTTACGCAGTGTTACGTGATTAGGACAGAGTGTTACAAGATTGTCATGTTTTTTCTAAAGGATTAGGATTAAGAGAACTATGTGGGCTTAGAAGGTGATATAAAGGTGAGTAAATATTGAATAAGGTAGGATAAGCGTGCATGAATCCCTTTCCAAGCCTAGTTCTCCTCAAGAGCCGATCTTGCACAAGGAAAGATGCAAATAGTGGCCTCTAACAAATCTGAAAATAGCTCTTTGTAGAAAGTTTGCTTGAAGAGGTTGTTGAGGAAGGAGGGAAGGTGTTGAAGATAGGATGAAAAATTAAAATTAAAATTCTCATCCCTACAAACCCATGGTCTCACCTGCACACACGAAAGATTATTTTTTTTATACTTGAAAAGACTAAAATACCTAGTCTTCCAGCGAGTCTGTCCTTCGAGTACCTCACCGAATGACCAAGAAAATCGAATGAAAATGAGATGCAGTAAATTTTTTTATTAAGTAAGATATACCAGGACTCCAATACAATTGGAATCACTCAAAAATTCCGTTGTTAACATGTGCTAAAAATTAGTATAAAATTACTACTCTAAAAACAAAAAATTCAAGAATCAGTGAGCTAGTTAACCTACCAAATGCCTAACCTAATCAAGTGCAAATACTATAGGGTAAATTTTGTTATTAATATGGATGTTTTTAGGCTTCAATACAAGTGGAATAAACTCAAAATAAGCTCATTAACATATGTTAAAATTCAACATAAATTTATTACTATTTTTCTACAAGAAACTTCAAGAAATTCTAGAATTGTGAACTAGTAAACCAATCCAAGTATCTCAATCATGCATATGACTTTGCAAAGATATTATAAGGATGCATCATGATTGTGGCTCTATAAATAACCTGAAAAACAACTCACTTCAATCATTTAACCAATATAACCTACAACAAATGAAAATCATGAATACTAAATGCAGAAATAAGAGATGCAAGTGAACAAGCCATTCAAAGAAGATAAATACATTAGACAAAATTTCAACATAAAAGTGACCTCCTAAAGAAAAATAATAAAATAATAGTTAAAATAATAAAATAAGAGTTATGAATTTTGGAGGGAGAATAAGAAAACTACCTTTTTAATTGTATTTTTGACACCATAGGAGGAGCTTCGGAACCCTAACAATGGCGGCTTCGCCTTGGAGATGGAAGTCAACTTGACACCAGGCTCCTTTCTTACACTCAACGGACCAGGCACAGGGTTTTGACTTGGAAATTCGAGTTGTTTCTCAGGCCTCTTCTCTATTAGCAGCATTACCCTATTAACCAGGTGTTGAGGTATTATTTTATCTTTGAGTCTCATGTTTTTAGTCTTAGTGTGTTTATTATATTCCCTCCCCCCTGCTCCTCGCTGACACTAGGCTCAGTAATCCACGCGGGAGAAGGGAACTCATAGCTACCATCACATCTACCCTGATACGGTTCAGCCCATCTCTCTCCATTATGTCCCGACAGTCCGACAGAAGGACTCTAATCATACCTTGGTCATTCACCCTGACCCCAGCATACGGGCTTGGCCCATTGTTTTGCATCGTTACCTCGGAATAGGGTCACTTGACGCGGAGGGGATTTTTTACTTACAAGTACAGGGGTTTCTACTACAAGGAAGAGAATGACTGATGATGAGGTTGATTATTCCTCGTACCATTTGGAACCCTCCCAAATATGGGTTATTTTATCTCCTCATAGGACAAGTGGGCCGATTAATGAGGTGGACCTAAGGAGTAAGGAACATGTGGCCATGGAAATTGGAGAACCCTCCATGTCACAATACATGTTAGAGGAAACGTTCACAACCTATATGGTGGTTAGTTTCGAGCCTATTTTGATGGCTATGGCATCCCCAACATACTTCATTCCATCACCATTAGTACTGAGATTATGGGAGCAACAAGCACAGGAAACTCCGGATGATCTGGGTCTGTTTGCGGAGGGGTTGAGATTTGGTAGCAGTCTACAGGAAGGAACCTTAGGGTTTGAACATTTGGGTATTAACCAAGGGGATTAGCCATCTACACACCCGACTGGACAAGAGGCACATCCTACCATCGTGGCATTAGGGTGCTTCGAAGGCATATCGTACATTTCCCACCCAATTAGAAGAGAAAAAAACATCTGATTAAGATGATACACTGGAAGCGGAGGGCATCAAGAGGGGAAGATCCTCTAATAGAGATGGGAAGAAGAAGCAAAAGTGAACCAAAAGAATAGCAGGAAGAAGTGATTTAGTCTTTTGACAAGGTGTCGGCGTGGAAAGATTGGAGCACACATCTCGGACTGTACTGGTTGGGAGAGTTCAAGGTAGGAATTAATCCAAATCTAGACTCAAAATATGGACAACAGAAATTTGGAGAAACACCCTAGAACAGCTTCTGGGAGTTCTTACGATGAACAGAGGTTGTTTTTCTCTCATATTTCCACACCCATAAATGGATGAATGGGTCCTCACTAAATATTGGCACATTGAGATGACCCCTATATTACTAAAGAGTTAGACACCATTATTCGACCGAGACAAGGAGAAGTCTGGTGCAGGACCAATCTGGGTTAGATTTCTCGGGTTGCCATTACAATTTTGGTCTGAAGAGGCTCTCTGATTCATAGGTGAGGACTTGGGGGTCTATTTGGACGATGATAGATCCTATCTCGAGATAGGGAACATATCGGTGGCTTGGATTCTTGTTCATATGGACACGCTGGAAGGTCTCGTGGAGGCATTCAATCTACACTTCAATAACATGGTGCAAGTTCATTCAAGACTACGATGGCGTACCATTTAGATGTAGGCATTGTCATGAGGTGAGTCACCTGTACAAGGAGTGCCCACTTATCATTGCGGCCTCTACCCCTACAAAGATCTTGGTGCACGCGGGGACACAAACAGACAATTTGGGGGAGGCGACATGAGCACATGCTTCAGCTCCAGTTGAACCTGCACCAGTCACTACCTGGGCACCATCTACACAACAAAAGGTTCAGTACCGTACTGCTCATCCTCTGGAGGAGGACAACACTCTGATCCTGGGTAATCCTCTTGTTACTTCCCTTTTTATTATTTCTGAATTTCATAGTTTTGTTTCCCTGTTATATCTACTACTCCCCATAGTATTTATTTAGTCAATTCTAATTTGGATCCCCTTACCTGCCCTGTTGCAACTACCCCTCCCGTTGTTTCTTGGCCCAACCCCCACACCTTTGCTAGAGAATACTCATCCCATTCCATTCCTGACTCATCGTTTCCATCTGTTGGGCACCGATACAATCTCATATCTGCCTCTAGGGCCATAAACCCTTATGACTTCGATCTTCGTGCTGACTTTGGTGAATCAATCCCCAAAGCCACGAGGGGCAAACCCTCCTCTATCACCAAGGAAATCAAAAAGGATAGAATGGAGGTGGCAGCAGGGACACAATCCTCCATTGATCAGGTTCTTAGAGCAAAGAACACCCAGGGTAATGGTGATATATGACCTGCCTTTCCCTCAACTGTCAAGGTTTGGCCAGTCCTGACAAAAAACTAGCCCTTAAAATACTTTTGGCTCTTGTTGTGTGGATTCTTTCTTCCTTCAAGAAACATTGGGTGAAGGATGTTATATTGCTAGCTTATTGTCTTCATTGCTCCCTGACAGGACCTTTCAGACCTTAGATGTTAGGGGGTCATCCGGTGGTTGTGCCTTAGGGCTCAATAATAGATCTATACTAGTCCACAACTGATGGGGAAGGGCTAGTATTATGGGAGCTAACATTAATACTCATGAATATTATATTCCTATTTATTTAATCAACGTAGATGGTCCCTGTCAAAACCGAGAGGAATTATGGGACGTTTGGATGCACAATTCTATTATGCAACGGGACAACATTATTATGGGCGGGGATCTCAATTTCTCCATTGGCCTATTTAAATTCTTGGGACCCTGTGCCACTCTTGACCCAAAATCTTCATATTTTGAAAGGATGATCGATGAAGCTTACCTATTAGATCTATCTATGCCAAATAATCTCCCCACTTGGAGGAACAAGAGAACTGGGGAGGTTGCATTGGGTAGAAGACTTAACTGTTTCCTGATCAAGGTTCTTATGGCTGAAAATTTTGAAATATCTAGGATCCTCGTATCACTCCCCTATTTATCTTGAATTTTAGTTGGGTGACCAAAAGCCTCGCTCCCCCTTCAAATTTAACTCAAATTGGATCGAGGAGCCTGAATTTTACAGTTTGGTCAAGAGCGAATAGACTCACTGTGAAAAAAGACCTGATTTGCATCCTGCTCGGGTACTCTACAACAACTTATCTAGAATAAAGGCCCTCACCATCAGATGGGCCAAAATAAAGAAGAAAGTTGAGGAAGAATCTTTATTGAATATTGAGACCGAACTTGGGAATATGACAGGTTCAGATGCGCTTGGTTTCCTCTCCTCGAAGACAAAGGAAAAAATCATATCTATGGAGATGGAAAAACAAAGGATACTTAGGAAACAGGAGGAATAATGGAGGCTCAAAATCAGGGAAATATGGTTACAAGCCGGAGATGACAACACTAGATTCTTTCAACTATGTGCAAAAGGTAAAAGGATAATAAACACCATTTGGGAACTAAAAGATCAGAATGGCAGGGTGGCACACAATCACTCTCAGCTTTCATATATGGGCATTATACATTTCTCCAATCAATATAGGGACCCCAGGAATGCAAATGTTATGGAGATCATGCAGATCGCTCACACAATGCACAGATTTTTGGAGGAGGATAATCTGGATGACCTTAATGCACCGGTCACATTGGGGGAATTGGAAGGGGTTTTTGTATGGTTTAAGAAGGAAAAATTTTTGGGTCCAGATGGATGGCCCATTGAATTATACCTTACCTTCTTCGAACTCATAGGCAAGGATCTTCTCCAGTATTGAAGCTAGCAGGACTATTGGTCAAGTTTACGATGGTTTTAATGCTACCTTCATAGCCCTCATCCCCAAGACTGAAAAACCCCTATCATTCAATGACTACTGCCCAATCTCCCTCTGCAACTGTATTTACAAGATCATATCCAAGATTATAGCAAACCGTATCAAGCCCATTCAATCCCAGCACGTTTCCAAATAAAAATTTGCCTTCCTCAACGAGAGACAAATTCATGAAGCGATTGGTACCGCACAGGAATCCTTACACTCCATTAAACTCAAGAGTCTCAAGAGTACCATTCTCGAAATTGAACTAGAAAAATCCTTTGATTGTGCCAATTGGAATTACCTGAAACTCATCCTCATACATATTGGCATTCCACACTCCTTCACTAACTAGATTATGGGATGTATTACAAATGCATCTTTCATCATTCTTATCAATGGTGCAGCTTTTGATTTCTTCATTGCAAGTAGGGGTCTTTGGGAAGGCTGCCCACTCTCCCCATTACTTTTTCTATTGATTATGGAAGGACTATCCACTCTTTTGGAAAAATAAAAAAAAGATGGATCCATTCATGGAGTCAGAATATCAGACTTCATACAACTGACCCACCTGCTATTTATGGGTTATGACCTCATCTTTCTTGATGGTAACAATTTCATGAATCTACTCAACATATTTTTCAAAGCTACTAGTATGGACCCAAATCACAGTAAATCCACCATTATGATGGTTCACTACACAACCCTTGAATGCATACATGCCCTTGGCCTCTTTCATTTTGAGCATAAGGAATTGGAGGATGGTATCAAATACCTTGGTTTTCACCTAAAACCAAATGACTACCAAATAAATGAGTGGAACTCGTTAATTTCAAAAGTGGAATGCAGATTCAACATTTGGCAACAAAGATGGCTCTCCAAAGCGAGAAGGCTAGTTATTGAGCTGCATTTTTGTCCATGCTTTTACGATTTTTATCAGATAATTTTGTGATTGTACCTAGTGTTTTAATCTGTTTTATCTTATTAAGTTGATAATTAGAGGCAATTATAATTAAATTATAAATTATTGTTATTAATTAATTTAAAGGGTGTTCTGTGTAATAGTTTCGTTAATAAATACCTCCTTGGTGGCAGGTGATGGTAGTGCAAAACCACATTTAAGTACAGATTCATGCACAGGGGCAGAAACATACTTGAGTATGGATTCACCTTAATCGTAGAAATAGTTGCATGGACATTATCTACGGGACCTTCAACAATTAATAAAAGCATCAAACCATCACCACAATCCAGGAGGACCAGAAAATGACTGGGATATCAAGTTTAATTACAATAGTGAACAACCTGCACCAGAATCTATTACTAATAAGAAATATGGCAACACTCTTTCTATTTCAGAAATCAATACGACAAACATTTTAGATGTGGATTTGTCTAGATTGGGAGTTACCAAGTTTGGCAATTTTACTATAGAAGTTGTTGATCATGTTTCTGATTATATGGAGCCACTACAGAGTGTCTTTGGTTTTGAACTTATAAAGACCTTCATAACACGGCTAGATTTCAGGTTCAAAGTCAATGTTATGCATGCCATAACTGGTGCCTATACAAAGCCTATATTTGGGGATCGACTTGGAGAAAATGCATATTTTATATCCAATGGAATTCCTTTAGAGGATTTTGGAATGGACACCCAGACCCTAACATAACGTATGCTAAGGAGTTGAAAACTATTATGTATAGTGTAGATGCACCAGATTTTGGAGTTGCTAGTGATGGAAGCATGGTGGCAAATCTCGAACTTTGAAGGAACACATTCGAGCACTCGACAAGGATCACACCCACATCACACGAACAAACTTCCACAAGCACTCCCATGGCTTATCCTGAGTGGGTTGCACCAATACAGGCTCTATATATTTTTGGAAATACACCACCTCCTCTCTCTCCATCTTCGACTTATGCAGAGTGGAAAATTAAACTCAATTCCCCTTCCTCCTCGCAGGGTATCCTTTCCCTCGTTCTCTTTGTCTCGCTCTCAATTCCTGTACAGTAACTAATAATAAAATTGTGTGGGAGTGTGTGGTTTGCTTAGGATCTAAAGGTTATAATTCAATATTCATTCAGATCTATAAATTATCGATTTTTTCTATAGATTTCATATTGATATTTGAGGTTGAATCCATCTACAAGCATGAGTAGGATTACTATGATTTGAATGAAAAATGGCAACGAAGAAATCGAACATCTTTGATCAAAGAATGTGTCCCACAGAGAGTCACTCAGAAATCCAATATGTTCAATCTGTGGAAAGCGAGGACTTAATGGGGATCTCATGTCATTCGATGAACAACAGCTATGGCATGAGAATGCGACAGGGTTTGTGCTTTGGTGGAGAAGTTGTCTGGTCGATCAAATTCATCCATGGCACCTGCCTCCAATTATTCACTGGACCTCACAGTGGGGTTAAGAAGACTGCATTCGCATGCCATGAATAGTATTAACCAGCATGCTATGGTGCTGATGGGCAGATTGATATTAGGGTGCTCCAAGAGTCATTTATTTACCGATGAGCTTGTAATGCCTCTCTGTTCAGAAATACAAGGGATTTATATTAGCAGAAGTTATTATTGCTTGAATTTTATCCGCAAGTATTATGGATGACGAGTCATGGACCTCACGCATGATCGTTGCTAAGCTCCAGGCTCTCTTGAATGCAGATAAATACTTTTGCCTTAATGATTTGAAGGGAGTTGTACTTGACATACTAGCCTCTTCCGGTATTATCTGCTCCCACCATTTCTGGCTTGAAGTGGAACCCATTCAAGAGCTTTGCAAAATGCGCAGATCTATTTGGAGATGGTGGTATTTTCTGTTATGCAACAATACGCATACCATGTTCACCCATACACTGGAGAAGTTCAGGATTTTCTTAGAAAAGTAATGAAGGATAAATTGCCTCTAGAATCCAAGATTGCACCTTCCAGCAACAGCAACCTTCCAGAAAATGAGGAGCGATTTCCTAATTCGACATTCTGTTTTGAAATTAATTCTTATTCCGGAAAATTGCTAAAACCAATAATATTCTATATTTTAATTGGTTGATTTAAGCCCCAATTTGTAAATCCGGTATATATATAAGTTGTCATGATCAAACGAAGGGCGAAAGTCCGTCAATTAGAGGGCGTAATTTCTCATATGTAAGGTTGAATTTCTCAGGGTCAATTTTCTCAGATGTAGAACCGAGAGGAATTTCTCATATGTAGAGAGAAGAATTTCTCAGATGTAAAGTCGAATTTCTCAGATGTAGAATAGATATCGAGTTTGCAGAGAAATGTAATATAGATAGAGGAATTGCTGTGTGTAAACTAGAATCGTTGTGCCTAATTTGTGTAATCAATTTATCAACATTGTCTTAACAATATATGATCGCCTTCAAGTGATGTTGTGGGCAGAATCAATTGTGCATGATTAATTTCGAATTCTAGTTTGTGATGTTTTAAAATATTTCTTCCATTGCAGTAATTCGGCTTACTCCAGGCGTGGGAGGGCCCACCACCTCTGGAGCTAAGCTTGATCAATCAGCATAAGTTAATTAGATGTCTGCGTGATTTTTACAGTATAAGTTTCCTATTTATGGTTTTGTGTGAAGTTGTGGCAGGTACGGTTCAATTTCAAAGAGTTTTTGGTCATAGTTGGATTGTGCAAATAAATGGACTAAGGAATTATTGTAAAACTCGAACTCATTATATAATATGTGCTTGATTTTTAATATAGATTTATACTCTATTCCTTTTATTAAACTTGAATGCAATGGGCGCATCCAATTTCCGAGTTTGATTCAGTAATGAGAATAGATTGTAATGCTTCGAATTTGAATAAGTAACACTGCCATTTAGAATATTAATTCAAGGTTTGATTTGTTTATGCATCGCGGGACTTCGCTTAATAATTAGATTTATTTTTAATTAGAATCATTCCTGTTTTCGTAGTGTGATCATTTCCTTAGAAGAGCAAGTTTGAGTGCAGATTTAATTGTGCAGGTAGAGTGATTTCGTTTTCATTATTGAGTTACATGGTTTTGAATAGTAATCTTGTTTTTGGATGATTCATTTAATCTAGATTAAAATATTTGAATTGAAAGGTTATCATAGATTATTTGTAATGCTATTTCTAATAGGATATTTTAAGTGTTATTTCATATGAAGAAAAGTAGTTTTCTTTTAGCAATAGTTAGGATTGTTTCTTTTGTTAATTTGGAATCTTGAATTTGTTATCAAGAGTAGTTATAGTTAGTTTAAGGTTTGAATTTATTATTAGAATAATGTGTGTTCTTTTGGTTATCTCCAGTTTAGTTTCAAGATAGTGAAAGGAGTTAATAGATTAGGATTTTCAAGATATCATAGGAGATTTAAAAAGTATAATTCGAGTGTGAGAATGATTGAGAATTGCCTTGAATTTCCTTATAGTTTAATTGCAGTATGGAGTTTACAGTGAATGAAATTGGTTAAGTAGGTCTCCTTTTCAAGATTTTCTATTTGCCAGGAAATGTGTGTTTCATTCCAGTGTTTAGTTTATCATTATAAAGAAATATTTATACTCTGACCATTAAGCTGAGCCAAGACGCAGTAAAACTCGCGTTTATGACTCCTGGATTAATAATTAATATTGAGAGGTTTAATCTGACAATTAATCCGCCCAACACTAGTGCTCATTAAGTCTGTCCTTGAAGTTATACCAGTGTATTGCATGGAACTGGCCTGGATCCCCAAAGGTGTCACTACTAGGATCCAAAAAATATGTAGACGATTCCTTTGGAAAGGCAAACAAGATGGTCGCACATACGCTTGGATTGCGTGGAAGAGGATTGCAAATCCTAAAGGTTGGGGGGGCTGGGGACTAAAAGACATCAACCTTTTTGCCACGGTTCTGGCTGCCAAAATGGGTTGGCATCTGATCACCACTAAGATTCTGTGGCAAGAATTTACATATTATAAATACATTTCTCCTAGGACTACCATGGATTGGATCAGAGGCCGCATACAACACTCTTCTGGCACATCCATCATATGGAAGGAAATTACTAGATCCATTCACATTATTAAAAAATGATTAGCATGGCAAATTGGATCTAGTGAAAAGGTTAAGATTGGTGTGGATGCATGATCATGAAGTGGTCAAGCATACCAATTTCCTTTGGGAATCAGACAACATCTGGCTCTTTCTGGTTATCACTACATCTCACAAATTGCAGACCCACTAAATTCCACTTGGGCATCTCAGGCTTGGAGAATTGCACAAGAGCTTGCCATCCCTATAGATTGGCAGACGACTTGGAATTGATACCTCAAAGATATCCAAACCACTAATATATGGTTGATTTATCGAGAGGAAGAAGTATTATGGGCCATCTCTCCCAAGGGACGATATTCACCAAAGGAAGGGTATTCCTCACTGAGTGAACTACATGAACCTCAATTGAAATAGTGGTGGTGGAAACACCTTTGGAAACTAGAATCTCCCCCCAAATCTAGACTCTTCATGTGGTGCATCCTCTCTAATTGTACCCCCACGGAGGACAACCTCACCAATCGGGAAATTCATGGGCCATCCAGATGTAGCTTATTCCACCTCCAGACCGAGGATATGAATCACCTGTTTCTAAATTTCCCCACAAGTAATCACATCTGGCACATCGCGGTACTGTCCTTGGGAATCATACAGAATTTTCATGGCACCTCGGTTACAGTGGCTTGGAATAATTGGTGGCAGGTTTCTATCAGGCCAAGGGTTCACAACATCCCCCTCCTTATAGCATAGGGGACTTGGCTTGCCCGAAACCAGGCTATTTTTTTGGGTAAGAACGCGAACTAGAACAACATCAACAGAAACATAATCTCCATCTATCGACTCATCCCAAATGATGATCCAACACCTCAACACAGAATTATTCAACCTGAAAATATTGACAAATCCATCCCGACCTACTTTGGTGGTTCATCTAATGTGATGGGATGTGGCGGAGATGTTGTTCTTCACATCTCTGATACACATTGTTATCATCTCAAGATGGGTCTTGGACCTGGTTCTAACAACTATGCTGAAATCAACAGCCTCAGACTCCTCATGTTTTCCCGCGATAAAAGTTGCAATGGGATTCAAATCTACAGGGATTCAAAAATCATTATAAATTGGTTTAACAATGTGTCACAATTTCATTCTCACACTCTTAAATCATTGTTGGATGAAGTATTGTCTCTTAAATTTTATTTTTATTTTATATATGTTACTCACATTTACAGGCAAAGGAACCATTTGGCTGACCAATTATCCAAAGAAGAATCGCAGCTACCATGGGGAAGATAGCACATTTTTGAACAAGATGGTCAGTTGGAGTATCAATACTACCATATACCCTTCATTGAGGACATGGAGGAACCAGGGGTAGTCTAGTCAAACTGCACATTTTTGGTTTTTTGCGGGCATGTTGCTACATACTTTTTTATTGTAAATATTTATGTAATTATCTTTATTTGTTTTTCTTGTTTTTACAAGACATTTAAGATATTACTATGGTTGATATATGAATATATCGAGTTTTTTGTACTTACATGATCTATGCATAGATGATTATGTTGATGATACAACATGTAATTTTTCTTACACTTAATGAAAATATATGAATTTTTTCCTTGGAAAAAAAAATGTATTTTTGGCTTATCTCCTTATAGGATTACTCAAATTTCAAGTGTAGACACTCGTTGGATGTGTAATTAAATTAGGCATCCAACTAGTACCCATTATGCATACTTTTGAGAAGACCCGAATTGATAAAAAATGAAGATACATTAAAAAAAAAAATCAACACAAATTTTAATGTATCTTCAATTTTTTTCAATGTGGGTCTTCCCAAAAGTATGCATAATGGGTACTCGTTGAACATGAAATTTAATTCCACATACAATGAGTGTCTACACTTGAAATTTGAGTAAACCTATAAGGAGCTAAGCCAAAAATACAATTAAAAATGTAGTTTTTCTTCTTTTCCCTCAAAAATATTTACAGGTCCTCTTTTTAAATTTAAAGGATTTTGATTGGCTTACATTTTATGACATGGAAATTACATGAAAATTTCATGGGAACTTTTAGGCTAAATTTTCCTCTAATGAATTGTAAAACAGGGCTCTGAGACTCCTGGGATGGCCAATCGCAAGGATACTTAGAGTCCCATGAAGGAAACCATGCCTTATAAGCTGAAAATGACACCAAACTTCATTATTAGAGTCAATCCAAATACGTCCCTGCTAGAAATGAAATTAGAACTGCTAAATAACAAGTTTTTTTCACAATAAAACTAAGAACTTCATGCCTCTAGAGGCTAAATCGAATTGGTACTGATACAAATTGACGGGGAAGCATCCTCCTTGAAAGGAGGCATATTTAACCTCCAAAATCCCTCAAAAAGTGGATCTGGTTCCCAACAGTAGGAATCTTCATTCAATGATAGGGAACACGTTCCTAGATTTTCTCAATCACTAGATCTCCAGAATCTATTCAATATTTTCATATTATCTTGTTCATTTATTATCCAATCTTGTAGCAAGGAGAAAGTACCTATATTATCTCACCTTCCAAATCTTCAGAATCTTTCGAATATTCTCATAATATTATACTAAAATAAATAATGTTAGGCACATAATATGCAATTATCTTTAAACCTTCTTGATGAGCATATTAAAGCTAAAAAACATTATTAAGTGAAGAGGAGAGATTTAAGATAGTATTAATATGCATAGGAATGGTTAGATGGGCCTTAATTTGTATCTAATTTGGAGGCCCATCAGTAATCATAGGTTGAATTAAATAACAAATCATGATGCTTGGAAGTTATGCCTTTTCCCCTATTTCACCTCGTTGGTCATCATCAATATCCTAGTGAAGTGTTTACATTTTTCTGTAGAATGGTACTAATGGGAAAATTTGATAGGGTTAACATGTCCATTTCCTTTTGCATAACTAACATGTTTCATCTCCCCTTCTACATCATCATATTTTTGGGTTGGTTGTTACATGTCTTCCAAAAGGGTTCCTGCTTCATAAACTCATGAGAAGAATGGTATGCCAAAGGATGATGTAGCTTTATAAAAAAGAAAAAAAGAAAATAAAAATCAAGGTATACATTTCAAAATGCAATAGAAAAAAAAGGGATATAAATAAGTCAAAAGTGAAATTAAGCTGGAGCTCTATTGCCTCGGTATGAGGCCATTGCTCCAAGTCCTATGCAATGAAACACATAACTAAAAAGGATTAAATTACGTTATCCCAAATCCTCGTGTAATAAAATGCATATACAATAAAGGGAGATTTTTCGAAATGATGTAAAAAAGAAGAAGAACACAATAAGAGGGCAAGGGATAGTAAGATACAATGTTGATTAAAGGGAAACTTAATGCATCAATGCTCCCTCTACAAATATGCTTTTGTGAATGAACATCTTATTTAACCTTACATGCTAATGACACCACCCATGAAGTAAACCCAAAACCATATCAAATGTCATTGACAACCTTAGTTTTCCCATCAAATTCAGGATGGTAAGATGAATTGTGAGCCAATTGAATACCCAAACAAGAAAATTATTTAGTCCAAAAATTCCTAGTGAAAATTGGATCTTTATCACCTATAATAATCTTTGGTATTCCATGTAGATTTTGGACCATTTCCATGAATGCTTATTCCATTTTACTTGATTTAAACGGATGAGAAAGAGAGAAAATATGGGCATACTTTGTCATTCAATCTACAACCACAATAATGTCACTCTTTCCTTTAGATTTAAGTAAACATGTAATAAAATCAATTGAAACTTATTCCCAACAATTGTTTGGCATGGCTAATGGATGAAGGATCCCTTGAGTATTGATTGTCTCTGCCTTATTTTTTTGGCATAACACACATTTTTCCACAAACTTTTGCACACCTAATTTAAGACCTTCCCTCAAAAAAAATTCTTGAACCTATGGTATTTCTTCAAGAACCCTAAATGTACTCCTACAAGAGGAATGTGTAATTCTGAAAGGAATTTTGTTTGAGTTGAGAATTCTTACATAAGAATAAACGATCTTGATACCAAAACAAATCATTTTTCCACATAATGTTTCTAATGCATTAGGGTACTCTTGTAGTTTTTGAATGATCTTGCATATATTCTCATATTGCTCCCATTCTATCCTTGCTTCTTCCACCCAATCATATTTTGGAATGGAAATAGTGCACAATAAACCATTTATGTCTTGCTATTTCCTTGAGAGTGCATCTACCACAATGCTTTGTTTTTCCTTTTTTTAGATAATTTCAAAGTTATAACCTAACATCTTTGTGGCCCATTTTGTTGCTCTTCAGAGGATAGTATTTTCTTCAACAAGTACTTCATACTATCGTGATTTACTTTTACTGCATGTAATATGGCCAACATTTATTTTTCATAGGTGGGAATGAATAAGTTTTTTTCTTTATGATCACTATTTTCAAAGGAAAGAGGCCTTCCTTCTTGCATCAAAACTACACCAATGTTGTGGCCTAAGGCATCACACTCCACAATGAATATTTTTGTGAATTAGAGTGTCTCCAATATGGGAGTTGTACACATAACCTATGTAAGTGTTACTTTGGTTGCTCCTTTATTCCAAGAAATTGCTTCCTTCTTCAATAATTTTGTTAAAGGTGTTTCTAATTGACCACAATTATTGGAAAAATTGTGGTAATATCATGTCATTCCTAAGGATCCTCTAAGTTTCTTCTAGGTATTAGGGATGGGCCATTCCCTCATAGCTTTGATTTTTTTAGGATCCACCTTAACAACCTCATGTGATACGATATGACCCAAAAATTCCACTTCTTGAACCCAAAATTCACACTTGGAAGGATTTGTGTATAGTTGTTTATCTTCCAACAGTGTTAAGACCCTATCAACATGTTGTACATGCTCTTCCCTATAGTTGTTATAAATTAGTATGTAATCAAAAAATACTAACACAAATTTTCTAAGGAAGGGTTTAAAAATATAATTCATCAAGCTTTGACAGGTTGAAGGTGCATTTGTAAGTCCAAATGGAATAACCAAAAACTTAAATGACATTCATATGTTTTAAAGGTTGTTTTCAGAATGTATTGTTGTTGCCGCATTATAATTTGATGATATACAAAACAAAGATCCCACTTAGTAAAGAAATTTTTTCCATGCAATTCATCTAATAATTCATCAATGATAGGAATAAGAAACTCATATTTGATTTTCATTTTGTTGAGTTGTCTGCAATCTGGAAGCATATGCCATGAACCAACCTTATTGATAACCATCACAACTAGTGAAGAGAAATCAGTCTGGCTAGATTAAATTATGCTCATCTCTAAAATTCTTGAACCATATGCTCGATATCACTCTTTTTCACATGTGGATACCTCTACGACCTAATGATATATGATATGCATCAAGTTTGTAAATTAATAGCATGGTCATGATCTTAAATAGGTGGAAGACCCTTAGGCATCTGTCCAAATACCTTAGAATGGGTTTTGATAACATTTTGGAGATCCACTTGAGTAAAGGATAACGATTTTTGAACATCTAATGAAAACAATTATGCAATTAAAATTTGGTGTCCCTTTTTTTTCAATTTTGTCATGCTATTAGAGCTTATCACTATACATGGTTTCCCTTGGATACATCTAAGCTCAATTTCCTTTCCTTCTAACAAAAACCTTGTGAAAATATCTTAAAAATTAAGGGTCATTGTTTTGAATGATTCTAACCATTGGACCCCTAACACAACACCAACACGACCCACTTGGATTGAAATCGTGGGACTGACTAAAATATTCTCCCCCACACTTAGTGTTTCACGGAAATACAAACCTACGAATAATTATTCTTTCCCTAAGTGTGGTGGTGCACTTATAACAATAGAAAGAAAGATATCTGACCTTTTCCTTAAAGTGAATAGATAAAGTGAGACAAACATACTTGTAATATGTTCGCTTTCCCTCTCCTCCCTTCGTCGCTCTCAATCCAACTGAACTCGCTTGATTGATATCTTCCATGGCAAACAGAAGACAAAAAACAACATAAAGGTAATACGATCTATTCAATTTAAACAAATTGAGTCGATTAAACTCATTAACACACATATAACATCATTGACACGTGCATTAGGAAAGGAACAAATTTCTTTATTATGAAGTATAAGGAAGAGTACAACCAGTTGATCTATTTGTTGTCACTCATCCAGCTTGAGTCCCATCCTCATCACATATAGCATCAATAATCCAGCAGCATCACAGTACATACACAATACCTTCAAGAGTTGATATCTCACCAGCATAACTCTACTTAACACAAATTCTTGCTCTCTTATGCACTATGTTCAGTGCTCTATTTATAAGTAGATGAAGGTGGTTTGAAATAAATGAATCATTGAATGGATTTCCTAAAAATGGATGAAGAGGTTTCCTTGTTCATGGGACTAGGAGGATAAGAGGTTTAATGACTTCATGGGTTCCAAATTCGAGGCTCTCAGATGAGGTGAAATCTAGAACAACTTCTAGAAGTCACTAGAGGTTGGTAATATCGGAATCCAATGAAAAATTCACTTTGAGTCAACCAACACACTCCAAAGAGGGCCTATATCCTCTGCAACACAGCCTTGCATGGGAGTAGATGCTCTGCAAATCAATTACAGTTATCAAGGGTTGCGTTGATGTCTCAATGGGGCACTTCAACTGGCATCTAAGTAGTGAAACTTTCATGAAGGAAGACCATTAATGTGATGACTTGTTTAGGGCATGTAGAAACCAATTTAGAGTATGATAGACCCTAATGAATATTGATCTTTGTTTTGGGATGATGCCTATATCGACCTGTAACAGCTACCCCCTACAGCATGAAGTCAAAAATGATAATTTTGAGTGATTTTCTTTACGACGTGATGAGGAGCAACTGAAGTGGATGGCGACCTGCATCAATTACAATACATTACATCATGATATTTGTTCATCTTGTAAATGAATTGTTGAGGGAAGCATATCCCATACTTAGCACATAAACTATCATAACATCAGAAAGTCGTCTACAGATATAGACCCATGATAGGATGACCATCTGAATAATGACCATCGTATGGATGATTTGGTACTTCTCCTGAAATTTCAGCCCGGATGGGTGAAACTAGATCTGGGGTCTTCTATCTCATTCACTTGATCGCTTAAATTACGAGTCTAACCATGCAAATATGTGATTTGAATTCGAACATGGGAAGACACTATCTAATTACCAGCCAATGATATGAGCCATTAACAGACGTGAGAGAAACCTTTGAGTACATTTTGCATGGTGTGAATAGATGATTTGATGTCGAACACCATACAAAGTCTTTCGGTCAAAGGCCTGTGATGTCAACCTTTCGCTAGAAGCGAGAATCATGTTGTTGATGTAAGAAAGCTCCAAGGTACTGAAAGGTGGTTTCTAATTCAACTTTCTGGAAGATGAGTTGATGTCGACAGGAAGCAACTTGTCGCGGGAGGCCATTGATGTTTCCCCCATCAATGACATGAAACGGGAGTAATGATTTTGGAGACAAAATGTGACTGATGAATCAATGTCAGGGATGGCAGTCATGAAATGAAGGTTAATGATTATTGCAAGGATCAGGAATAACTGAGTGACTTCTCTTGAACATATCGGTGACACTAAATGAATTGGAAACATTTGACCCAAAACTGAAGTGATGGATGGTATGATAGACCATCAAGCAGATTACCCAACCCAAAAATCACGGATATGAAGTAAATAAGTGTCATGTTCAAGAGCGACTTGATACCATAAAGTGTTTTATCCCTTTCCAATTTTCCCCAAACATTGCTGACTAGTACCTCTTTATTTTTTAACAAGCATGAGGAGGATAACATATGCTTGATGTATAATTCCACCCTTTGGGTGAATCCATCGCTATTTGATGCTTTAACGAGTCTAGCAAAGGTGAAACTCGATCTTGTCATGATGGAAAATTCTGTCACTATTTGATGCTTTAACAAGTCTAATGATAATGAGAACTCGATCCTTTTTCATGTTTAGAGATTTTGAAAAAGGGAATAAAAGAAAACTCCACAAGTTATTTTTCGTATAATAGTCCCTCAGATCCGAAAAAGCGTAAAATAATATCTGAGAGAACCTCCTAGCCATGTTCGACTAGAGTTTTCCTTTTTCGTAATCATAATCTATATCAGTATGGAAAAGGGTTAAACTTATACTGAATAGATGTCGTTTCAATTCCTTTAATGAGCTTGAAAGGACAAGCGCTCAGCCATCTTTTCATATTTTGATAGTCTGAAAAGATTTGAAAGAGAACTCTGGAGGGGTTCCTTTTCGTATTTAACAAAGCTTGAAAAAGATATAAAAGTGTGCTTTGAATTCATTTTTTCATGTTTAACAAAGCTCGAAAAATAGATAAAAGTGTGCTTTGAGTTTCGCTTTTTCGTAAGTTTTAACGAGTCTGGAAATGTGATAAAAATGTACTCATATCACCGAATTTCAATTTAATTTACAAGCAGGAAAAGACGGAAAGAACTTGGCATTTTCATGTTTTTACGAGAATAAAAAGAATAGAAAAAGAAGCTTAGTATTTTCATGAGTTTAACGAGTCTTGAAAATAATAACCAAAATGGACTCAAAATAGGTTTTATTTTTATACAAGCTTGAAACATAGGAAAGCTATGCTTGAAAGTGGTTTCATTTTTACACAAGCTTGAAACAGAGAAAATTGTGCTTGAAATAGGTTTGTTTCATTTTTACACAAGCTTGAAACAAAGAAAAATGTGCTTGAAATAGGTTTGTTTCATTTTTACATAAGCTTGAAACAAAGGAAAATTCATGCTAGAAAGTGGTTTCATTTTTACACAAGCTTGAAATGTAGAAAACCATGCTTGAAATAAGTTTGAATTCCCCTTGAAAGATCACATGCCCCCCAAGCTTCATTTCATTCACCTAAGTAGACAACTGGTTACTAATAGCTGGATGGAATGAAGGTTCATTTACGAGATCAGATGAAAGACTCGACTTAATTAGGAGAGGATTTGTTTCATTTTTTAACGAGCTTAACACTTGAAAATAACTATGCTCATATAAATTTGTTTCATTTTTTAACGAGATTTACATCAGAAAAGGAACGATGCTCATGACCTGATTCATTTTTTTAATGAGGTTGACACAATAAAAGAACTATCCTCAAGACCTGATTCATTTTTTTAACGAGGTTGACACAGTAAAAGAACTATCCTTAAGACCTGATTCATTTTTTAACGAGGTTGACACAGTAAAATAACTATCCTCATGACCTAATTCATTTGTTAACGAGGTTGACACAGTAAAAGAACTATCCTCATTATGAACTAATTATTCTAGGTTCGATTCCTAGTAGAGTCACCAATTCGTTTCACGGAAATACAAACCTACAGATAAGTATGATTTCCCTAAGTGTGGTGGTGCACTTAGAAAACCAGAAATAAATATATATGACCTTTTCCTTAAATTGAATAGATAAAGGGAGAGAAACCTACTTGTAATCTATTCGCTTTCCCTCTCCTCCCATTGTCGCTTCCGTCGCTCTCAATCCAACTTAACTCGCTTGATTGATACCTGCCATGGAAAACAAAAGATAAAAAGCAACATAAATGCAATACGATATATTTAACTTAAACAAATTGAATCGATTAAACTCATTTACACACATATAACATCATTTACACATGCATTAGGAAATGAATAAATGTCTCTATTATGAAGTAGAAGGAACAGTACAACCAGTTGATCGATTCGTTTTCACTCATCCAGCTTTAGTCCCATCCTCATCACATCCAGCATCAACAATCCAAAAACATCATAGTACATGAAAAATACCTTCAAGAGTTTATATCTCACTAGCATAAATCTACTTAAAAAAATTCTTGCTCTCTTGTGCACTATGTTCAGTGCTCTATTTATAAGTAGACGAAGGTAGTTTGACATATATGAATCATTGAATGGCTTTCCTAAAAATGGATGAAGATATTTCCTTGTTCATGGGAATAGGAGGATAAGAGGTTTAATGACTTCATGGGTTCCAAATTCGAGGCTATCATATGAGGTGAAATCTGGAACAACTTCTAAAAATCACTAGAGGTTGGGAAGATTCCCAGAATCCAATGAACAATTCTCTCCCAATCAACCAACGCACTCCAAAGTGGGCCTATATCCTCTGCAACACAGCCTTGAATGGGATTAGATGCTCTGCAAAGAAGTTATAGCTATCTAGGGGTGAGTTAATGGCTCAATGGGGCACTTCAACTGGCATCTAAGCAGTGAAAATTTCATGAAGGAAGACCGTCAATGTGATGACTTGTTTAGGGCATGTAGCAACCAATTTAGAGTATGATAGACCCTAATGAATATTGATCTATGTTTTGGGATGATGCCCAAATCAAACTGTAACAATTAGCTTAATATTATGGCACTTCAAAGAAAAATTTATGGTACCTCCATTTGCAATCATTACTTGAAAGTTTATGTTGAAAATGCAGCAAGAAAATCTAGCTTTGACTTTACCTTGGTCAAACTAGATTAAAATTCGAATTTCAATATCAACAGAATACTTGGAGGTAGTTAACTCAAGTGACATGGCTTTTGTCACTCATTTAACTCAGTTAATTCGAGTTGGAGACACTTTATTTCAGTTCTACATGATTGATTGCTAATTTGTAGCAATCTAATTCAATTAAGTTGAGTTATTGTTAAATTGTTGGAGAAACTAATGGAGGGTGAAGTTGTGTAGTGTAACTTCAGTCACAGTCAGTGGTAACATAGTTAACTAATCAATCAACCCAAAATATATGATGCATGTATAGAATTTGAGTTACCCGGTTGAGATTGGAGTTCAAGGGCAGTGTACTATCAGTTGTAAACTAGTCCAAGTTGTACAAGTGGTGCATGTAGTCAAAGGATGGGCCTACAAGAATTGTGAAATCCAATTGAGTAATTTACCTAAAAAATAGGTGCTAATTCCTAAAGTTAGATGGCTCCTTCACCCAAATTCTTACAATATCCTTCATGCTCTCATAGCTGTGGGTGGCATAAAATAATGATTCCAAGATATTTAATGGCTCGGGAAGATGATACATCCGCTGAAAATCAGTTGCAAGCTTATGTCGGCTGGTGTTGCTCAGTGCCAAAGTTGATCACATCTGCTCACAGGAAGGTTGGATAATTTCATGAAACCCTATATAGTCCTAACTATCGGATGCTGAGATAAACCTGATGGTCCCCTAAATTTTCCCCAAATTCCTTTGCAAAAGAATATTTAATTTATTTCCATGTTAGTTTCGATTCCTTTTCTACAAACAACTAAGTGTCTGCATATACTGGAAATTTAATTGGCGCTTGCTAAACTACTTCACCAGTACCACTTTCAGTGGTTTATTTTGAAGCAACTCTATTGGGTTCCATGGTAATAATGATTGCTAGAGAGGTTCTCAACAACTTTTGTACCTATTGTACAAAAAAGACACTCATGGCAAGAAAACATCAGTCTTAAGCAAAAACAATTTCAAGGCATGTTCAAGCAACAAACCGGGCATATGATGGGAAGTATTGCGCAATTTTTACTTGCAAGAGAGGTTGGATGGCTTAGGGAAATGCACACTGCGTAGTCCCAATAGTCAAGGTCGAAGCTTGAGGTCTGAGACCATGCAATGCGCAGTTCAGCTTGGGCAGTGGTCTGGGAGAGAGTACACATTGCATAGTCTCAGTGACCACGGTTGAAAATTGAGCCCTATAACTGTGAAATTTGTAGTTGAGCCAACCTATAATGTGCACTTTGTATTTCCAAAGGAAAAACTATCGGCTTGAGCCTTAAGATTGCACGGTTCTCAACTGGGAAAAGTGAAAACCATCCAAGGGCAAGGAAAATATGCCCAAGGGAAGTGTGAAAAATGAGAAGATATGAGAGATGATGTTGGCTTGAGTGTGTATCTAACTAAGTGTGAATGAAACAAGAAAAATCAAGTGCAGAAATTGAATAAATGATAATAAAACCAAATCGTTGAGGAGAGTTGTAGCAAGGACGACCAATGGTGAAAAATTAAAGAAACCAATGTGACACTTTTGAAAGGAAAATGATAACTTGAAACAACACTTCTACAAACTAAAGGAAGTTGAAACTCTAGCATGCATGCAAAGAAACAAGCAAAACATGACACAAACAAACCAAATGGAAAAAAGCGACAAAAAACAATAAACACTAAACTCACCCAGAAAAGCAACTATGATTGCACCGAGGGTTCCTTGATCTCCTCGAGAATTCTAGAGCTCCAATATGAAGTGTAAAAATGAGCTCTAAGGATTTCGATTAAATAGATTTGAGAAAATTAGTGTTTATGACGGACATGCCCAAACTCAAGGAAAAAGAGACACATGGCAAAAGTTTCCAAAAATATCAAGTGTGTCTCCTTCGGGTTACTAAAAATAGATACCTGTTTTTTAGGGATGTTTTTTTTTCTTTTTTAAAATTTTATGATTTTTCAAGAAAAACTTGCCATGCACATCATCGGGAAAGATTGCACAATTTTGGGAACTGGGCAACTTTTCGGCTCAATGCACTACGCAGTTTTTGAGCTCAGTGAGGGATTGCATAGTTTCTAGGATCAGTGCTTGGCTTCCTTCCATAATTGCACAATTTTTTAGCTCAAGGCTGACTGCCATTCATGACTCTGCAATTACAGTCATCAAGGTCAAGCTTTCCCTCATGGATTGCGTAGTTTCTCGCGGTAAGCCCAGAAATGCTACAAGACTTGGTTTAAAGGTTAGCTTGTGACTTAGAAAAATGAGTTAACTGAAAATAGAGTGAACACAAGCATAGATAAAGGATAAGTATCAACCAAAGCATGAATGCCTGATATAATTGCAAGATAATCTTCCATGAAAATAAGTTTAGGCTCCAAAATCTAAGCAAATGCAAAATTTTGGAGGGTGGTTGTAGCTGCTACAAAACTGGCGACACACTAGTAGAACTCCAGCTCTCTGAATGAATCTTGTCTCATGCAAAAACGGTATAACCCTTTTGGAAGTATTTTTCAGTTTATTGATTACCACAACTGCCTCACTTAGTTTGAGTTAAAGACATAGTCTCATCCATCCTCTTCATCGGTGACACACTAACCAAGCCAAGTCAAACTAAGTTTTTTAGATTGGGGATGAGGAGAATACAAGTGCACAAGTAAAATAAATTGTCAGAGTCTTATTTTCATCTTTTTTGTTTCTCTGCTACCAGCAGTCCTGGACAGTACCTCTACGGAGTCACTTCGGGAACACAAACATTTCTTTGCTACGAGTGAGCGTGGACACTACCTCGACAGAGTTTCTTGCTTCACTTCTCTACATAAGAAGCCTTTCTATTATTTCACCCTTTATTATTTTTTTCATTTTTTGTTCAAAGAACTATTAATAGGCACTTATTTATTTCATGGGGCGGAAGAGGGATCCCAACTTATTGAGAGTAGAAGGGTTTGTCCCTTCAAATAAGGATATTTATATACACCTTTGACATACTTGTTAGGGTTTTCCTCCCCTCCTTACTGTACTCGACAAGGTTGACAAGGATTAACTGAAAATATAAAACCGATTAGAGTAGGCGGTACCAGTTAAAATCCAAACGTCGTGATTTCACTGTGATTTTCTCCGACAAGTAGCTTATTTTCCATAAGAGTATCATCAACTTAGAAGAATGCAAGATTTATGCAAAGAGAGGGAATAGATAGCAAACCAAATTTTGATAGTAGGACAACTTCCTCTTAGATTTCACCATGCTTACTTCAGAATCCAAACACAGTCTCATGTTGTAACTAACTTATAGCTGAAAACAAAGAAAATGAAAGAAGAAGAACGAAAACAAATGAACATAAAACAAATCAAAGTAAGAAAAAAAACAAAACAAAAACAAAACACTACTCCTACTCCTAAGCTAAGCAGAGCATAGGCCAAAGTCACATGAAGTGATACTTCAAATGCAACCACCAACACATTGGTTGGCCTATGTAGGCGAGGGATTGCATGTCAAGAAAAATATACAAGCATAAAAATACATAAGAAAGATAGGATAATGCAAACCATAACGTTTGAAGTTTGAATGAACACACAAAAAAGGAAAGACGAAAAGTGGAGGAAAAACATTTTGTGGTTGTATCGTGGTGTTATGACACACTACGAGTCAAAGACTTACAAACACAAACTTTCGAACAATGGAGGTGAGCAAACATAAAGAAAGAAGAATATTTTTGTTTTTCCACAGTTCTTGCTACATATGACTCATCCAATATGTGCAATAGAGTGATGAGGAGTCTCAAAATATTCAGCACTCTTTTGATCATAGGTGGTACTGACCTCAAGGCTACGAGAACCTAACATAACCATCAGCTCGGGCTGAATTTCCTCAACAACTTGAGGAATTTCAAACTCATTGGAAGGTATATCATAAAAGATTGATGGCTTTGATAAAACAACAACGGAATAATCAGCATCACGACCAACTGAATCAATGAAAAGGTCACGAAAACCATGATAAGAAAGTTCAAGATCACAAACAGAGATATCATCATGATCTGATGAATCGTAAATAAGGGCATATGAAAACGAGAAATTTCGCCCTCTATGTTTATAGAAAGGTAAGATGAGATATTGGGAAGATCAAGAGTAGAATATTGGCCCTCTCCACATTTGGATGAAAAATTGATGTCCCACGCGTTCTTTGAATGATTGGAAGTACTAACATCAATGAGAACCAAATTTTCACAGGGCTCAACATAAGTGATAGAATCATGGAAAATGTCAGGATGATGCATGATAGGTGCGGAAGGAAGAAAGTCATCTTCCATCGCATATTCTTGTTCAACAATTGGATCCCACACATACTCATCATAAATTATATCGTAAGTTGGTTGCTCAACACTAACTCCATCCAACACTTGATCCTCATGAACATCAAAAGAATGATTTGAAACAGGTGAATGCAAAAGCTCACAATTTGGAGGATGAGAAGGACCAAAGGATGGAGGATGAGGAGATAACACTTCATCATTATCATCAGACTCACAGTCCAAATCTGCACTAAAATTATGAGCATGTGGGGTGGGAGAAGACAGCGGTAGATCAACGGATAAATTCTCAATTTCTCCCACCTCAGCATGTGAAACTAGAGTTGTTTGATGAGAATGAGTGAGAGGGTCACTTGGAACAACAACCTTATATGTCGCAAATTTAGAAGCTATAACAGTGAGGTAAACCAGGAGTGGTTCAAAAGATTCCAACTCATGCGGAATTTTTGAAATGTGAACAAGATACTGAAATATTCCAGACAATAAATTCCAAACAAATTCATCTTTCAAAAATCCAAAACAAAGATGCATAAAATGATTGTGAAAATGATGCATTGATTCATCAGGTGATTTTCACAATTCAGAAATTTTCTTGCATAGATGTTTATGATCGTACATATCAAAAGCGAGAAATAATTTTTTGAAAAGATGTTCAAAAGAGTGTATAGAGGCATCAGTCAAAGTGTGACACAATTTCCTTATGCACCCTTCGAATGTGAGAATGAAAAACCTACCACCAACATCCTCACATGGGATGTTGTGCTCTGTGCAAAATTCAAGAAAACGATCAGTATGCTCAAGTAAGGTTGTCTCACTTTCACCATCAAATTTAAGAGTTGACAAGTCATCTACGATATTAACCAGCACTTATAGTGTTACATTTATGGTAAAACATGTTGGTAGTATGATTGCGGAATAAGTCATTAAATGAGTGTAGAAATTCAAAACAGACTTCAAGGGCTCATCTTGTCATCCGACCCTCCTTCTAGTGCCATAGATTTTGACGGTGCTGGACCTTCCAAAATTCATGGGATCTCATCGATATGAAGTCCCAACTAGACCTCACACCGTTTGGATTTGGAGTCCCAACTTTGGGGTGTTAATGCTCTGCCTTGGTTTGCAAAATGCATTGAGTGGTGCACGGTGTCTTTGGTGAGAACAAGTGTGTGACCCTATAGAGAGTCAAGTGCGATGCATGACAGTTCCAACCGTACGAAGTGAAAATGAAGTGTGCCCCTTGGGAGCCTGTAATAGTACACATATTAGAAATAACACACGATAAAAATGACATCACACGAACTAACAAGCGGAATAGTCCACAAGTTAAGATGACAGATTAACACATCAACACGCATCCAACAAGATTCGTACACATTCAAATGAAATAGTTCATAAGCATATGTGTAAGTTAAATAATGTATATTCCAAATACAACAATAATAGTCCTACTATATCCATAACATATGCATGAAAGCATGTCAGCTCTGAGTTTTATTAAAAGTGATAGTTCCAATCATACATACAACATTTGACAAGCTACTTGCCCCAATAGTGGAACATGAAGTCTAAAACACCTTCTCCTCCAAATAATTATACTCCCTCTATGCTATGGAGAAGCCAAGGCTCTCAAAAAACTCCCTACTCTTATTAAGCCTAAGCCTAGCCAAAATATTCGCTCCCAAAATCTTGTTACATGAGTTATGAGGATATATTTATAATAAAGGGGGGTGACCCTTGGAATTCCCCATTTGTGACTCTTGGACTCCCCTCGTGAATCCTCAACTTCTTTACGAAATAACTCATTACATTACATATGACTCTTCACATTCCAATAAGGACACTTGGAATTTCACTTTTACAATAATTACAAATAATATTACATTTTCAACTCGTACCCATATAAGACAAACTAGTGTAGAGACAAGTTGACAACCTAACCAGACAAAATACTATGATGCTTGATTTTGGGTGAAGTCTAGCTCGACAACTTCTACTTGATGCTTCTCGGTCACATATTGATTCCAAGCTTGGTACTATGTGATGGTCTCCCCAAATTGTGTGACGGTGTCAGGCTGGAAGCGGACTCTTGCCTCCATAGCATCAAGGTACAATGTCTTAGAGCCGATATGAACCTCTTCCTCAATCATGAGCAACATTTTTCTCATATAAACAAGACCACCGATGTAGGTTTGCATGTTCTGTTTGTTTAGCTCTGATTCCTCCAGGGTGGCAATCTGCTTCAGTTGCTCCAAGTATTGATCAATCTCCTGCCTGACTTTCCATTTTCATTTAGCCTTAGTGAGTGTGTCAAATGATGGGATATTGTGTTCTCACCATGAAATCCAAACTGTTGTATATTTGTACATATGAGGCCTGAATATTTCCAATGAAAGAGGTGAGTTGCTTGTTTTTATGGATCAATATCCGAACTCTCACTTTCTCTAGCTCTGCCTGCTGCTTCATTTTCTTCACCAAGATAAGTGACACCCCCTTTCACCGCATTGTCCAATCATGCATGATGGTGATGGCAACTTGCACATTCTTAAGGATCTTGAGAAACTCTCGTCTTTGCCGTTGCAATTCATGTAGGTGGACAACTGCTTTATGTATGGTCACAAGCTCCTCATAGAGGTCCCACATAATGTCTCCAAGTGTGGATACTTCAACAAGTATCGTTTCTCTCATCTCCTCCAAGTAGACTTCTGTGGAAGGCACATTCTGCGCTGTTGTGCGAAGTTGTTCTACCTCTTGTTGGGTAGCCTATATATTTTGTACCAACTGTTTATTCTCAGCCATCAAATACTGAGTGTTAGATCTCGTTGGACCCACGAAGGACAAGTTGACTTCGGCAATAACGTTTGTATTCTTACTATTGTTTTCCATTTCTCTCATAAATTTAGGTGATGCATGATCATTTGAGAAATTATTTCTCTGTGCTTGTACAATATTCTTCTGGAGTTCATCAAATGACAGATTGTACACATCCATTACCGAATCATCATCAAGGGGAACTATCTCCCCTTCCTCACTCAGGGCTGGCTCTACAGCTGGAGGTGGTGGAGTCTGAACGGTGACCTGTGGTGCACTGAGCATCAAGTCCACATCTTCATCCTGCAACTTCGGCTCCGTCTCCAACTCCAACTCCATATCTACAACTTCAATCAAATCCTAAATCTACTGAGCAAGCTCTCGATCCTGCATTTGTTCGCTCACTCCCTTTGATGTTGGTTGATCTTGTTCTTTCTCTTCAACCTATATGTGTGCTGTTTCTTCTGCTAGGGAACTTTGCCTTCCTTCTTCTTCCTGCTTCTGCTTCTGCTCACGTTCTCTTCTCCTTAGCTCACGTTCTTCCCTTAACTCTTGTTCTACTTTTTGCGCTCCTAGCTTTGCTTCCTCCAACCTTTTCTTCTCTCTCCTCCACTGCTCTGATATTTGTAGCCTATGCCTCTTGTTTTCTTCTATTGCCAAATCTGTTTTTGCAATAATAGGATTTGCTTCCATCTTCCATCTTTGTTCCTCATCTACACTATCATCAGCCTTCCTCTTTCATTTATCTTGTATCAGGTTGTTGTCTTCTGTTGTTGTTTCTTTTGTAACTCCTGTCGTTTGTGTAGTAGCATGTGAGGTTCCAACTATACTGATCGGTTCGCGGGGTCAGGGGGAGTTATAGAAATTCTTCCATGGTTCCTCCTCCGGCTAATGAAATGACCCGCTGACCCAATTGTAGTAGATTCTCGCAGAAAGGTCCTTTCAAATTCCCCTCGAATCATACAAATTGAAGTCTTTTGTACCAAAATCAAAATTCATTATGGCTTTAGCTTTGGTATCTGCAACTTTGAGATTATTAATCTCATATAATCTGATCTGCAAAGGAAGTGTGGGCCATGGCACTTTCTTCTTCTTATGCAGTGTTGCTGACAACCCTGTGATGAGATGGTGTGATACTTCTTGCATGACAAGTTTTTCGGTGGCATGTATTGGAAAAATATGTGGCGACTTCTGCCCACTGAACACTATGATCAATGTGCCATCCAGTAAGGCAAACCAATATTCAATCTCTTACATTGCCTCCATCGCTTCTCGTGACATGCAAGGTGGATCCTCTTGAAAGATAAGATTGCATAGCGAGATGATGAAGTGATCAGTTAGTTGCTCCATAACTCCTCTATGGTTCCAATCCGAAAGTAGCTTACAATAAATATGCACATAATTTCTTCTCAGTGTCCACATCCATTTCATGCCAAGAAACTGATTATATGCATATATTTCATCCAGTAAATATGCATACATATATAAACTTACTTTCTTTCCCTTGGGAGGATCTCGGGCTTGTGCTACATGGGCTCTCAGCTGATGAGACAAAAGATTTGACTAGTTGAATGACTTCCCCTCGTTCACCACCTGGTTCAATAAGATAACCCACCCCCCAAGAAAGGTCTCTGTAATTGGTTGGCCATATATTCTGCAAGCTAAGATGACCAAGAGCTGGTAGGACTTCCTGAGTGACTGTAATCTTCCTAAATTAGCTTCAGCTAATTGGAACATTAATTTTGCCTTATTTATTTTGTATTTCATGATTAATGAATAAATTGTGAAGGAGGACATGTAAAACTCCTGAAAACTAAGAATAAATCAATGCCTATGTGAACAGAGACATATCTGGGCTATTTAAATTATATCTTGCAGGTGTGAAAGGGGCTCAATCACAAGAGGGCATCTTATACTGCGCAGTTCTAGAAGGAGCTTCTAAATGTGAAAGGGGCTAAACCAATGAAGTGGTTTAGGGTTTTGCCAAGACTCCAATATTATAAAAGAAGGAGGAGAGAAACAAGAAAATGTTGTTGAAGACATTTCAAATTTTAGGTTGCTTGGGCAACTCGAGTTCTCTTCGCTGTTTAGCCAAAGGGAAGAGGGTTTCCTGTTTAGGAACCCTCTCTCCTTCCATGGAGTAGCTCTTTGGAGGAGGTTGTGTTGCATTACTCTTCTATCCGTCATTTTGGCCAAGATTCTTCTTGCATCTACAGCACAATCCTATTTAGGGCTGAATTTTTTATGTGAGCTGCAGCAAGTGGAGATTAGATCTCTTCAGATCTAGGGAGTTCTAGCACCCCTTGTCACTGGGAAACTCATCTATCCCATTGATAAGTTTGTTTTAGACTCATTGGGCTTCAGATATAAATCTTGGCAACATGCCAAACCCATTCCAGAAGAGGCAGCACATTATTTTCCCCTGAACTGCATTATTTGCAGATCTACAGCTGCTGGGTGTTTTGTCGGTACTTTGGAGGAGAGATCTCCGGTGTTAGGATTCTTCCTCTCACTGTGGTGATCCATGGATTGGCCATCCAATCCATGTTAGTTTCAGATATGATCTACTGTAACATGTTATTATTCAGAAATTTATGAATCATTCTGCAGATCTGCAATTTTAGATCTCAGATCTACTTCCGGCATTTCATGTTTTGCACAAAACCCCAAGGGGAATGTATAGATCAACATTTCTTGTACTTATTTCTACATTAGATCTATCTTTTCATGTACTGATATGCTTCATATCTGAATATTAATGAAATACTGCTTCAGCCCTAGAAAATAACGTTGTCATGGTCATGTAGTCTTTCCTTATGTGTTGTAGCACCTTATTGCGGGGTTTTTCCTTATGAAAAATGTTTGTTTTTCTTAGTATAATCCATATGCTTCCTATTCTGAACTTTCATACTGATATTCATGCATAAAATCATCCAATCCCTTCATAAATCACGCTATCCATGCTTCAGCAAATTTCTGCATAAAATAGGTCATGGGGTATCAGGGTTTTTCTTGACTAGTCGGGAAGGAAGAACTGTTTAACATATAAAAACTTATTTTTTTGAGATTAAATTCTTCATGTGAGTCTCTCTTAACCTTATCTAACATATTCCAGAACCTTGGCCCTTCATTTTATGCATATTTTAGTATACACCTATTTTAGTGCATAAAAAGATGCTTTTCCTCACCTTTTTTAGAATAAAAGTTGATTAAAGGTTTCTGATGTACTTTCTATTGGTTTCTAAGTTTTTTTAAGCATATTTAATGATAGATGAAGCTCCCATTCCTGAAAAATGTGTTTTTCAGGCATGCCTTGCTAAGTAAACCCTTTTGGGCATTACCTCTCGACAAGAGTCTATGGACAGAGTCTGAAAAGGGAAATATAGCCTTCGGATATCACAATTCCTCGAGAAGGTGACATATCCGGTAAATTCCCCTTCATTCAATCTCTGGTATAGATCATATTGTTGATTGTTAATGTTTCAAAAAGAGGACATTACATTGATACCAGTTGTGGGAGATCTGTTTAGCAGATCTAACTTGATTTGTTTTTGAAGAAATTCCATATTTGAGTCCTGCACAGCATATTCAAGAGGAACCAAGCTTTTTTCTGCATTTTATTTGCCTATTTTTCCTTATACAGCGTTCCCATTGAGCAGCTTGACAATGTTTTTGAAAATGGAACATTACAGTGACTTTGTCTTGTATGTGTGGGTGGGTGTTTGCCTAAAATTCGATGGATCCTTCACCCAACTTCTGAAAATATCCTTTTTTCTCACATAGTTGTGGGTGACATAAAATATTGATTCCATGATCTTTATTGGCTCGGGAAGATGATACATCCATTGAAAATATTCTGCCATAAATGTAGCAAGCTTCTGTCCACTGGTGTTGCTTAGTGTCATAACCCAACTAATCACATCTGCACACAGGAAATTTGGATACCTGCATGCAACCCTGTATAGTCCTAACTGTCATATGTTGAGATAAACATGTAGGTCCTCTAAATCTGCCCTAAAGTCCTTTGCAAAAGTATCTTTAATTTTCTGCCATGTCAATTTCGATTCCTTTTCTACAAACAACTGAGTGTCCGCATATACTGGAAAGTTAACTGGCACTTTCTCAACTACTTCCCCAATACCACTTTCAATGGTTTATTTTCAATCCGCTCTCTTAGGTGCCATGGTAACAGTGACTGTTGGAGAGGTGCTCAACAATTTTTATACATGTGGGACAAAAAAGACACTCATGGAAAGCAAAAATCAGTCTTAATTAAAAACACTTTCAGGGCATGTTCAAGCAACAAATCAAGCATCTAATGGGAAGGATTATGCAATTTTTACTGGAAAGAGGGGTTGGATACCTGATGTAACTATGCACTGTGTAGTCCCAACAGTTAGGGTGAAGCTTGAGGTCTGAGACTGTGCAATGTGCAGTTTATCTTGGGCAGTGGTCTAGGAGAGACTATGCATTACACATTCTTAGTGGCCAGCAATGTATAATGAGCCCTGGAAATGTGCAAAGCGCAGTTGGGCTAGCCTGTACTACACACTGCGCAATTCCAGAGGCCAAGCTCTTAGCTTGAGCCTTAAGATTGTAGTGCCTAGCTGGGAAAAGTGAAAACTGACCAAGGGAAAAGCAAATTTGCGCAAGGGAAGTGTGGAAAAAGAGAAGATATGAGAGATAGTGTTGGCTTGAGTGCAGATATGACTAAGTGTGAATGAAACAAGACAAATCGAGTGCATAAATTGAATAAACGAGAAGAAAACCAAATCGACGAGGAGAGTCTCAACAATGATGACCATCGGTACAAAAAGGAAGAAATTAATGCAACACTTATGAAAGGCAAACGATAACTTGAAAAAACAATTGTGCAGCCTAAAACAAGTTGAAACGCTAAAATTCATGCAAAGAAACAAGAAAAACAATACTCACAAGCCAAATGACAAAAAGCAATAAACGTGAAACTCACTCGGAAAATCGATGATGATCACACCGAAGGTTCCCTGATATCCTCGAGAATGCTATATCTCCAAGATCGAGTGTGCGAGTGATATATAGGGACATTGATTAAATAAATTTGAGCAAATTAGGGTTTATGACATGCATGCCTAAAATCAAGGAAAACGCGACACATGGCGAAAGTTTCCAAAAATAGCAAGTGTGTCTCCTTTGGGTTACTAAAAATAGATCCCTATTTGTTAGGGATATTTTTTGTTTTTTTCATCTTTTATACATTTTCAGGAAAAACTTTCCATGAACATCACCAGGAAATATTGAACAATTCTAGGAATTGGGAAACTTTCTGGCTCACTGCACTGCAAATTTTCTTAGCTGAGTGAGGGATTACGCAGTTTCTGGGCTCAATGTTGGGCTTCCTTCCATGACTGTGCAGTTTTCAAGCTCAAGGGTGACTACCAGTCACGACTGCGCGATTCCAGCCATCAAGGTCAAGCTTGCCCTCATGGATTTCGCAGTTTCTGGAGGCAATCCCAAAATTGCTACAAGACAAGGTTCAGAGGTTAGCTTCTGACTTAGAAAAATGAGTCAAGTGAAAAGTGAGTGAACACAAGCACAAATAAAGGATAAGTATCAATCAAAGCATGAATACCTTATAGCAGTGCAAGATAAGTTCCTATGAAAAAGGTTAGGCTCCAAAATCTAAGCAAAGGTAAAATTTTGGAGGGTGGTTGTAGCTGCTACAACATCAGCATAAGTTCTGGAGAGCTAGCAAGCGATGTTCCAATACGGTCTCTAGGACGGTTCGTGAGATTCATGTAGTTGAACATGAGACCAAATTTTTCTCCACATGACTCAAGCATGTGTCAATGTCATTGAATTTGAATCTTACATTCCTTAAGATTCGTTTAATGTCCTCAAATCCAGAGAAAAATTTATAGCTATGAATCTGCTTGCCTTTAAATACTAACCATAGTAGAGAAACCTACTACAAATGCATAGCTAAGTCATTCAAGAAGAACAATATATATATATATATTCTGAATTTATTCTGAATTTTCCCAGGGCTAGGAACCTCGAGAAAATTGTCATTGACAAACTTTGAGTCTGATAAATATGGGCATTGCCTAGACTCCTTGGATTCCAGAGTCATTATTTCCCTGTGCACCTCCAAAGGTACATAGTCAAATAAGGATTAAATTGAATCACTGGCAAACATTCGACCTCGTGTAACTCCAACATGTCCAAAAGCACCCCTATGCATCACCATGTGTTGTGGCGAGGCATGATATCCCACACCAAAGAACAAGACAAACAACCAATTGAGGAAACTTGACCAACAAAACAAGTTAAAGAGAAAACCACTGACCTGTAGAAACTTGACCAAAACACAATAATATCGTCTCCCAAGGACCACAGTAGAGGACCCAGTGCAACTCCCGATATTGTTAAGCCATATACCTCATAATAACATACCACTGATAGACAAAACCAAGACTAAATGAACAACCCCAAGATAGATATTGGAGATATCGAAGTTGTAGTAGACACCAATTTCCCCAAACGTGACCCCAATATACTAGCTACAAAGTTTCAAACCACTGATACAGTGTAGTGATAGACAAATATTAAAAAGTAATACCCCTAGCCACCAACACTTGACACCACAGTGGAGAGTGCAAGAAACAATTAATTTGACCCCATGTTATAAATCAAACATTCACCCAGTGAATTAATAAAGACCAAGACTCATAACCATAATGAAAATTTTCCAGGATACCAGCAACTGTAAACCAACACCAGACACGGGTACAATATACCTATGAAATCTGTCTCCAAAAGAGGAAAATTTGAGAAAACTACCACCAGTTCAAATATTGGCCCTTGTGATGTAGAGTGCAAGAATAGAATGAAATACATGGATGCTCCGCACAAACCACCACGAGAAAAAGCTCCCAGGAATGAAACACAGAACCTCCCGTGTAGAAATTATATAACATATGCATGTATATATCCAGATTCTCCTGATCTAACAATATTTATCTTCTTGCTAAATACAGAATCCTTCCACTGTTAATCTTTTGCGGAAATTTAAACACTCAATTGCAAACACATGTGAATAAATTCAATCACACATAACACAATTGTTTAACGGGAAAGCCTGAAGCTAAAAACCCCAACTATCATATATTATGTAACATGGAGATAATGTAACAATCTCATACAAAGCTTAGTACATCAAACTCTCAGTACAATCAATCGTCACACACTAATCAGAAGAAATCTGCAAATCCATACACTGATTTCTTGCCACCTGATAGCCTGCCTCCACTGCGCAATCCCTGTTGAAGAAGACCCCTAAATGAATTCCAATCTACCTTGCTTGCACTGCACAATCCTCATTGGCATCTCCAATGTGTGTGTGGTGTAATCAATGCATCACTATAGTCACAACAGATAGTCCATCTCACCCTTTCACCTATCTCTCCACTGGGTCTCCACTGGAACTGACATGCATTGTAGTTAACTGTTGTATTTGTTCAATTGATTAGTGAGTTATTATTTGTGAATTAATTAACTAATTAATTCACTCCACTCTCACTAGTGTATCATTCAGTTAGACTAGATACAACTAGCTCAACTGAGTTTAACTCCATTAACTGAGTTAAACTGAATAACAACTCCATGACCTACTCTTCCAACTCTATCATAACTTTACCACTTCAGTTCTAATTGAGTGCTCCATGCATGAACCACCAGTAAACCCTAGGAATTGTGTAATTCCTTCAACCCACTGATTTTCCAAATTTGTACATTGAAATTAAGTGCTCCAAGAGAATAAGTTGATATTTAGAGTCTGATTATTATTAAGGGTTAATAATAATCGACGCATCTATTTTTAGATTGACGGTCTATAAATAGACTTCGCTCAATATTCTAAAAATAGAATTTCATCTATTTTTCCAACTTGACCAACCATCCACAAATAGCATCCTGCAACTTCTGAAATGTGATCACTATGTCTAAAAATAGACATAGTCTAAAAATAGACTTACACCTAAAAATAGCCTGCGGGCCCACTTAGTGAAGGTGACTGGTTTTCACTAAGCTCATCATCTTGTTGAATCTCAACATCCCGGAACTACCACTAAAACCAACAATTCAAGAGGAAAATAAAGTACACTAGAATATAAATCATTAAAACCTTGCAAAAAACCTTCATAAAATAAGAAATGTGGGGGTGGGTGGTGCACCTCACCTCCACTGTAACACACAAGCTCTGTTTTCCACCCCATGCACTTGTATTTAACATGAAAGGACGTCAGGTGTAAGGCCTGAGTCCACCCTTCATCGCCATGCCACACCATGTGATGTGAACGTCAAGTGTCCCTCCTCATTTCGCCTTCCAAGGGTTAGTTAATGACACCCCCATCGGGGGAAATTGGGTTAGTACATATATTAGAGGGTATATATAACTATTCTCCAACCATTTAAAGAGATATGAATAGTTTTAGAATACCAAAAATGACTTGAAATTTTTTTATTTATTTTTAACTCTTACCTAGTTAGAAATGCTTATATCCTCTCATAATTTATTTAATACAATATCTTCTACTTTATCCCCTCTATGGAGTCACAATATATTGTTCCTCTTCAAAATTTTATATTTTTTCTTTATTTTATTTAAATGAAATGTAGAGTATTTCTTACAACAGACCCCCCTTTTGAAAGATTTTTTTTATTTTCATTCATAATTTTATTTTCTTTTAATAGCTTTTAACCAAGTTTTCTTACATAATTGTGACTTGGATTATGACCACAATTATGCCTAACATAATATCATACAAAATCTACTACAAAAATTAGGTTGAAAACATTTCATAAAATAAAAGGCTTAAATATTTATAAACTTTTGACCTCGACAAGTAAACGAAGAATAATGCAAATAAAAAATATGCTCATATTGTAGTGGTTGGAACCTTTCTTGAGGTAGAAGAGTTGGATTGCCCAAGGTGTGAGAGGGGACAAAGCTAAGGGAGATGCCCTAGGATAAGACAACAAGCCTTCAAGGATGAAACCAAACTAGAAGTAATAGATACTAATAGACATGTTGGAGATGAAAAAATTGAGTAGCTAAAGAGCATGGAGAAAAAATAGAGCCAGATTAAGTTCCAACACTAATTCAAGTGATTTCCTATGAGATACTAGAGAGAGATAGAATAATCAAAGATGCTTTACAAAGAGGAGGAAAGTGTTATAAATGGGTTAGAAAAAAGGACCTCAAGGAATAAGTGAACATTACCATAATCAATGGGCAATGTATAACATCCATTGGAAGTGTAACACAGGTTTTGATAGTGGTTACTGGGTTCGATCCCTTTCCTATGGGTCATTAATTCAATATTTAGACTTAGCTCCATGAGTTGTAACTTATAATGGTGGTATGTTGTTGTGAAATTTGTGGTTTAATTGATACAAATAAATTAGGAAAGGCCCTAAGAAGGTTTGAATAAGTGGACCCCTTGTTGAGCATGCATAATTTGGGATATTGAGAACCCAAATGTGAAACTCCATCTAAGTAGGGATTAGACTAGGGGCATGGAGCCAAATATGGATCATAAGAAGTTGGAGGTTGCATTAAAGGCTCCAACAAAGTCAAATAAATGACCAAATGTGTAAGATAAGTGAGGAAGTGAGAAGGGATGCTACCTAAGTGTTATGTATCCCAAACAGGTCGTGCATTTAGGCTATGGAAAGGTGACTCGAGGAAGAGAAATCTAACACATAAATACCTTCACATGAAGAATGAGAATGGGTAGATGAATGTGAGTACTAACATAAACTTCAACATTCCTTTTGTTACTTGGTTTCATTTATACATTTACTGGAGAAGACTTCTTAATATTTTTTCCAAGCAAAGTCAATTTCATATATTTATCAATATTATTCTACCAATAAGAGTTTCACCACAAAAATAACAATTTGAAATAAAAATATTATCGAGTTTTGTGTTGGCATTCCTTTTAGGATGAGAACCAACAAAGATAGATCCTTACACATTTTACCATTTTATGGGATCCATCTTATCTATAGTCCTTTCATTTCAGTATAACCATAGGTCAAAGCATCCTCCAACAATTCAAAATTTAAAGAAACCATTGGTTCATGGTCACATCTTGGTGAGTCAATAATATAATTTCAAATATAGATTCAAAGCTCATTTACCCAACAATAAAGGCATATTGATGAGTTTCAAATCAATATTGAACCATTCCCAATGATCAATCCCCTCCATATCCCCATTAAATAATTTCAATACCATTGGTTCTAGAATGAGGACATGTAGTCTTGTTTGAGACCCTAACTTTTAGCTCCCTCATATTCACAAGAGTTATCCCAAATTGTCTTGTTTTTTCATATAAATTTCCTCTATTTCATTTCTCAAACACTTTTTGAACACCTGAATTGGGTATCTGAATCAAAAGTTATAGCATTTTTTTTATTGTATAGAAAAACTTTCGGTGATAATCACATATGAACATATTTTTTCAACGCGTTTCGAACTAGCCAGTGTGGTTCATCTTCAAGACAAGATGAGAATTAAGATCATGGAATCAGTTTAAATAGATGAAGATGTGAAAATTTCTGAATGTTACTTATGCATAAATCTGTTGTTAGATCTGGTTATACTTCTCCTACTTAAGTGTAATATTCCCTATTAGCCCAAGCTAATGGGAATATACAATTTTGTTTCAATTTTATGTTTCATGAATAAAATTATAAAGGAGGATCAATAAAACTCCTAATCAGAAAAATAAATCAATGCCACATGTGAACATAGCTAAATCTGGTCTATTTACATAAGCACACTTAGGTGTGAAAGAGACTGGAGCACTTGACCAAGTCAACGAGGACCAAATCAACAGTGTTATCTAGATACAGTGAATCTCCTAGATGCACAGCGCAGTTTTAGTTGGAGGCTACTCATGTGAATGGAGCTAAATCATTGAGATGGTTTAGGGTTTGAAAAGACTTTCTTCCTATAAAAGGAAGAGGAGGACAGCAGAAGAAGGTTTTTGATTGAGTATATTTCTGAATATATTGTTTGTTTAGACATATATCATTCTATGTTGTTTAGCTGAGGATAGTGTTGTTTAGCACTAGGGTGTTCCTTCTCGGGAATCCCACCTCTTCAATTGAGTAGATCTTGGAAGAGTCTTTCTAATCTCATCCACTATCAGGAATTTGGCCAAGCTCATCTTCCAACTACAACGTAGATCTTGTTGAGGGTTTGGTTGTCCTTGTAAGTTGCAGCAAGTGGAGGCTAGATCTGCTAAGATCTAGGCCATTCTAGGGCCTCTTTTCACTGGGAAAGTCTTCTATCCCATTGGCAAGAGAGTTTTGGACCTTTGGAGCTGTATTTTTAGATCTTGGCATCAGGCCAATCCAGTTCTAGAGCCTACAGCGCATTTTTCCTTCCAGGACTGCGTTATTTGCAAGAAGGAAGTTGCAGGGTGTTTTGATACACATCTGGAGGAGAGATCTCTGGTGCTGGGGTTCTGCCCTTCGCTATGGTGATCCATGGATTAGTATTTTGATCCATGTTCTGTACAAATATGATCTGCTTCTATTTTATTCATCTTCAGAAATTTATGAATACTACTGCAGATCTGCTACTTTAGATCTCAGATCTACTCTTTGTGTTTCATGTTTTGATCAAAACCCCAAGGGGAATTTATAAAGGAGCTCTTCTAGTGTACAGATCTGAAATGGATCTAGTATTTTGTACACAGATCTACTCTAGATCTAGAGTGTAATATACAGCTACTGCAACTCTTAAAAATAACGTTGTCAAGCTATTTTTCAGTCAATACATGTGTTGCAGCCCCTCCTTTTGAGGAATTTCTTCCATTTTTGTCTTCTACATCCTGTCATACATTGTATGGGCCTCATTATGGATCTTATTTATTGTTGTATATATGAATATTGAGCCTAATTATTGGTATCATGTTGTTTCTCTCAAAAACTGCGTTATTTTCCTGTAGTATTGTTGCAGCCTCATTCTTGGGTGTTTTTCAGCCATATTAGTTGTGGGAGGTCTGTTTACCTCACCTAGTTTGATTTGTTTTTTCTCCCCTTTTGGATTTAGATGATAGATCTCTAGATCTAAGGGACCCAAGGGCTGCAAACTCATTTCAATGCACATACTTCTGAAAAGTGCGTTATTCCAGCAGGTATTACTGAATCTTCCCTTTTGGGGATATTACAGTGGTATCGGAGAAATCATCTAGGCACAGCCTATGATTTTCTTTCTTGAAGAGCCAATATGTCTTCAGAAGAAGATAAGCCTCTCACTGAAAGAGAGAAGAGGTACCTGAGAAGAAGACAAAATAAATTTGATTACACCAATGATGATAAAGACAAGGGAAAATCCCCTGAATCTGGAAGTGATGAAGATGGGAAGGAGTTTGCAAAAACCCTTCTGAAAGCCATGCAAGATCTTGCTAGAGAGATCAAAGAGATGAGATTGGACAGTATCAAGGAATATCCTAGGATATTTCATCCTGGGGAAAGCTCTGGCATGTCTCACCACTGGAATGATCAACCAATGAACCAGCCACAAGCTCCACAACACTCTACCATGCCTACTTTTTTGGCTGTGGAGAATGAAGGGCCTCATGAGCAAGCATCCCTTGAAGACTACTTTGAAGAATATGAGTCTTAGAATCAGATATTCAAGGACCACTTGAGTTTTCAAGATTTTTTTCACCTCAAGGGCAAGAGAAGACCAAGGCATCAGCATAGAGATGGTGGATTCACTCAGAATCATGATCGACATCACTTTATGGGCAGATTATTTTTACCCAAGTGTGATGGGTCATCCACTAGTTCTGCCAAAGCATGGGTAGAAAAACTGGATATCTGCTTTCAGTTGAACAAATTCCCTGAGATGGAAGCTATCAAGATTACAACGCTGCACTTTGAAGGTGAAGCACACAATTGGTGGTTCCATGGGTTGTCTACATTGGGTCATGCCAATGTGACTGCCTATTCTGAGTTCACTAGAAGACTGGTGGAAAGGTTTGACAGAAAGGATCCAGAAGCACCTTTCATGAGCCTTGCAAAGTTGAAGCAGTCAATTAATATAGATTCTTATATCTCTGAAATTCTGAGATTATCTGTTATGGTTCCTGATCTGTCTGCAGCAAGGAGGGGGTACATGTTCATCGATGGCTTGGATGAACCTATGCATGGGTTGGTTAAATCTACCAAGCCCACTACCTTGCATGATGCCATTGAGAGGGCTAGAGACCTTCAAGATGCCTTGCCAAAAGCAAAGGCAAACTTTCAGAACAAACCCTCTTTTCCTTCTAAAGGAAAGGAAGAGAAAGTTGCTCCTCTAAAGGAGAGCTCATACAAGAAGCCTCTTGATGATGAACTCCGGAGAGATCTAAGAAAGAGGAAGCTATGTTTCACTTGTAGAGAACCATGGGTAACTGGACATAGATGTGCTATTGGTAAATCACATTATATAGAGGTCTTCTCAGATCTTGAAGAAGATGAAGATGATGAGCCAAGGAGGGCTCAAAGCGCTGACAATGTTGGAGGAGATCCAACACCATCAGGAGATGGGAATGGAGAATTTTCTTCTATTGGAGGAACTCTTGCATCCTTGAGGGGAGTACCTAAGTACTTGACTTAAGATTTCAAGGTTCAATAATGAATCAGAGGGTTTCTGTATTGATTTACAGTGGGGCTACCCACAATTTCATTGATTCCCATATTATGCAAAGGAGGGCAATACCCACTGATACTTTTGAGGGATTCTCTATTTTGGTCCCAGGAGATAGAACAATGCAATGCATGCATTATGTCCCATCACTTTTAGTCACCATGTGATCCTACACTTTGGTGGATCACTTCTTTGTAATTGACATACCAGACACTAATGTTATTTTGGGTGTTCAATGGTTGATTACATTGGGGAAGTCACCACTGATTGGGAGGCTTTGCAAATGGAATGGGTGGACAAGAAGAGTGGTGCACCTCAAATGATCAAAGGCATGCATACTTACCCCTCACAAGACACTTCCACACAAATAACAGAGATGGATTTTCACAATGGAATCAAGGACCTCACTGTCCCTTCTATTATGTTCATGAGATTTCTGCAAGGGACACTCTTATCTAGTGGAAAACCACCCGGGAGGTCACCTGATTCAGTTTTAGTGAGAGATCTCTCACTACCTGATGCTCCAAAATCAGATCCAGGAGGGATGGGAGCATTAGAAGACACAACTATAGCGCTAGAAGGCTTGGGAAAGCACAAGAAGGAGGGAGATTCTCTTCTCTCATCATCATCACCCACCTTCATTTCTGATTCTGCACTGTTGGAGGAGAAGAAGGGAAGGTATATGCTTCCTACTTATACCTTTGGCATAACAGATGTCAAATAAGAGATCAGAAACATGGCAGGCATTCATATTGATGCATCATCAGCGTTGTCATTGTTGGGGAGTGTAGATCTATATTAGAAATCCCAGCTGTTGCTGGATTATTCCAAAGATCTTCACACTTGTATGATGCTTGATGACCAGCTGCATGAAGAGGGCTATCTAGTCCATGAGGGAGTCATCTATCATCATGAAAGGATATTCTTACCTAAAACCTCTAAGCTGAAGGAGAGGACGCTACAAAGGGCCTACAAAGAGTTCTATTTCAGCCCTACCTATTCTATGAATATCTACAACACTATCATGAGATGCTTTGAATGGGAAGGCTTTGGAGGAGAGCTACATCAGCATTTTCTAGAATGCAAGAACTATGTGGAGTTGGGGAAGCCAAAGGACTCTATGCAAGAGTCATTTCAGCCATTTATTCCTTCTCTTGAAAGGGGATAAAAATCCACGCACGATTCCATGTATAGGAGAAATATTGTTGGTGAAAAATCTGATCGTGTAATGCAAGTTTCATTTTCTGATTTGACATATTCTTTCACCATGTTTATGCATACCATGACTCCTAAGAGGAATGTTGTATCATGTAAATCTCATGGCAAACAATGGGCCACTAAAATTTCTGAATTTGGCCACTCCCTTGTTGTGCAAAGGGATATTTTCTTTCATGATGGGTGCTTCCCAAACGCACCAAACATATCTCACATTTTCAGCCATGGTGAGATAACTTGTGCAGCAAGTAAGTGGTGGGGAAACCACTTACCATATCTTGATCTGTTGCAGGCAGGAGATGCACTGCACTAGTACCATATGTGGGACTATGACCCACCTCCTCATGCTCAAATTTATGTTTTTGTATATGTAATTATGCTCCCATACTTGGATGATATAGTTGTGCTTTTTATGGGATTGTATGGAGGGAGGATGGGCAGTTTTTATGTACCACATGGGATGGAAACTCTCTATGTACCTTATGCTACATGATTTAGAGAGATTATTGGTCCAACCATGTTTGTTTCTATTGAGTTCTTGACTCCTTGTGGGATGGATTATGTACATCTCATGATGACTTTGGAGGAACAATTCATGGAGGCTTGGATTGGTGAACACCTAGCTTGTGAGGAGAGCTTGATCTTTGATGTTTTCACCAATGGAGGAGGAGAAGTTTTGTAGCACTCACCCTACCAGTTGCTTGAGGATAAGCTGTAGTATTCCCAATTAGCCCAAGCTAATGGGAATATACAATTTTGTTTCAATTTTATGTTTCATGAAAAAAATTGTAAAGGAGGATCAATAAAAATCCTAATCAGAAAAATAAGTCAATGCCACATGTGAACATAGCTAAATCTGGGCTATTTACATAAGCACACTTAGGTGTGAAAGAGACTGGAGCACTTGACCAAGTCAACCAGGACCAAATCAACAGCGTTGTCTAGATACAGTGAATCTCCTAGATGCACAACGCAGTTTTAGTTGGAGGCTACTCATGTGAATGGAGATAAATCATTGAGATGGTTTATGGTTTGAAAAGACTTTCATCCTATAAAAGGAAGAGGAGGACAGCAAAAGAAGGTTGTTGATTGAGTATATTTCTGAATATATTGTCTGTTTAGACATATATCATTCTCTGTTGTTTAGCTGAGGATAGTGTTGTTTAGCACTAGGGTGTTCCTACTCAGGAATCCCACCTCTTCCATTAAGTAGCTCCTGGAAGAGTCTTGTTGATCTCTTCCACTATCAGGCATTCGGCCAAGCTCATCTTCCAACTACAACGCAGATCCTGTTGAGGGTTTGGTTGTCCTTGTAAGTTGCAGCAAGTGGAGGCTAGATCTACTCGGATCTAGGCCATTCTAGGGCCTCTTTTCACTGGGAAAGTCTTCTATCCCATTGGCAAGAGAGTTTTGGACCTTTGGAGCTGCATTTTTAGATCTCGGCATCAGGTCAATCCAGTGCTAGACCCTACAGCGCAGTTTTCCTTCCAGGACTGCGTTATTTGCAAGAAGGAAGTTGCAGGGTGTTTTGATACACATTTGGAGGAGAGATCTCTGGTGCTGGGGTTCTGCCCTTCACTATGGTGATCCATGGATTAGACTTCTGATCCATGTTCTGTAAAGATCTGATCTACTTCTATTGTATTCATCTTCAGAAATTTTTGAATACTACTGCAGATCTGCTACTTTAGATCTCAGATCTACTCTCTGTGTTTCAAGTTTTGATTGAAAACCCAAGGGGAATTTGTAAAGGAGCTCTTCTTGTGTACAGATCTGAAATGGATCTATTCTTTTGTACACATATATGCTATAGATATGGAGTGTAATATACAGCGACTGCAACTCTTAAAAATAACGGTGTCAAGCTATTTTTCAGTCAATACATGTGTTGCAGCCCCTCCTTTTGAGGAATTTCTTCCATTCTTGTCGTCTAAATTATGTCATACATTGTATGGGCCTCATTATGGATCTGATTTATTGTTGTATATATGAATATTGAGCCTAATTATTGGTCTCCTGTTGTTTCTCTCAAAAACTGTGTTATTTTCCTGCAGTATTGTTATTTACCTCACCTAGTTTGATTTGTTTTTGCTCCCCTTTGGGATTTAGATGCTAGATATCCAAATCTAACGGATCCAAGGGCTGCAAACTCATTTCAATGCACATACTTCTGAAAAGTGCATTATTCCAACAAGTATTGCTGAATATTCCCTTTTGGGGATATTACATTAAGCAAGTTATTAATACTGAAATCTTCAGATTAACATCGAAGTAAACACATAATAGACTTTCACCGATTCATATCTAAAACATAAAATTACATGTACACATAGACAAAGTGACACAAGATTTTATGGACAATAGTCCCCGAAAAAACCCAATGCGGGAAAACCGATCTTTTGGTTGCTGGAGGGTGTTTATTATTAAGTAGTTTTCTGAATACAAAAAATCTGGGCAACACACTGGTTAGCCCGACAGAGAAAAATATAGATATGTAGCTAACTGGTTGTTCTAAAGCCAAAAATTTGACTGATCCACACCCTCAAACAAGATTTACAAGACTCAGCTAAATTCTTCCCCTAGAAACCCCAGTGCCACCCCTGAAGCCCCTTGCACCAGTTTTTTCAGCCTCTACGTGCCTCGGCACTGGCCTAGAGAGGTTGCGTAACCCTAGAATGGGTGACGCAGGCCCTATGCTGCCCCTGAGGGTCTCTACATAACCCAGATGGGTCTCTTGTTGCCCAACGCTGCCCTAGGAGGGACTGTGTAGTACCTACGTACTTGAAGCTACCTTTGCGCTGCGTTTTTGTTGCCCTCTCTGCTGTTGTTGCCTCTTCTTCTCTGTGTTGCCTCTGGAAGCTACTCTCTGCCTCTTTCTAATTCTAGGCACTGGGATCAGACCATCCCCTTTGCCTAAACTACCGCTCTCTGCAGCTGAAACACTTATGAAATTTCTTAGCAAACCCTGCCCTAGAACTTCAGCTTAGTCTCAGTGCTCTGCCTCCGTGTGTCTCCTCCAAATGACCCCAAGCCTTTCCTTTATACTTTTATTGTTGGGAAACCAATGGGCATGATCTAGTCTTGAATCAATGGCTAATATTAAAAGAAATCTTGATCTGTGTGACTTAAGATGATTTCATCACATGTCTTGATTAATAACCTTTAATAATTTAATTTTCCTAAGTTAGACTTAGGGTCCTTAATTAAAATTATTAATTAATTAATTATCTCCCAAACTGGATGAAATTTCCCAAATCCCTTTCTTAGTATTGGAGATCTTATGTACTCTATTCCCCCCACAAATTTTGGAAGATAGAGCACATCCGATGCTACCCCATCACTCAATAAAACTCAACACTCCCTCTTAACGAGGAATGTGCTCTTGTACAAACTCTGCTTCACCTCGAAGCTCTGCACTGATCTTTGGTGCGGGTCTCTGCACTGATGTTGGACTTGTTGCCCTTAATCATTGTGATGTTGTTTCCATTCCGTAATGCTTCCCATGATGCTGCCACCATGACTGCCACATCTATACTGCAACTCCCTCTCAATCTGCTGCATCTGTGTTTCCATCTACTGCATTGCATCTTCAGTTGCTGAGAGAAACAACTGAATCTCCTGCCCAATATTTGACAGACAAGTCAGTTGGGCTACATCCTCATCACTAAAGCTCCATCGAATGCTGATTTGTGCTGACATATGAAGGATGGTACATAGCTACAACTTTGCACTGCATAAGAAGACTCCCTCTGCACTGTTGAAGTAACTTCAGCCCCTTTTGCTGAAATCTCTCACAATGTTGTTGCGTTGCGCTATGCTCCTGAAGCCTCCACGTTGTTGCAACTCTACTCTATCTAAGCAGCTTTGCTCTGCACTATTGAAGTCACATCAGCCCCTACGTTGCTGGTTCTACGTTTTTGTTGTTTCTGCACTACGATGCTCCCTTCAAACTTCATATCTGCCTCTACTTCATTCGTGATTTTCTGCACCAACTGCTCCACTTGTCTCGCTACTGCCTTAAGGCTCCCGTAGATCGAATGTGATCCAAGAGATGAGCTGCTCAAGGATCCTGCCCACTCTATAGCTTCTCTACAGATCCATGTCGCCCCACTTTCGTGGTTCATGAGCGCTCATGGTTGCATCATCTTTTGACCCATCATCCGCCTTAGAAGTAGACGCTTCCTTGTCTTTCTTCTTCTATGGATAATTGTTGGCGAAATGTCCTAGTTCGTTGCACCGGAAACATTTGATCTTGGAAATATCACACTTTTTATTCCCTTGCTACCTCTTTGATGCCAAGGCTGCATCATCTTCATCTTCCTTCTTCACCTTATTAGATCCTGTGTTGTACTGCTTCTTGGGGAATATGTGGAGTTCTTCTTGACAGTAAGACTGCCCACATACTGTCCCAGTTGGGAAGTTCTGCTCTGCCCAAGACACTTTGGACAAAGGTTTCCCACTCTTTTGTGACCGCATTGAGTGCAGTCCTTACCATCACATCATCCTCCACCTTTTCTCCCATGGCAGACAAATGATCTCTAATTGTCTATAATATGAAGATGAAGGGCTCTATTTCTTCTCCCTTGGTCATCATGAATGACCACAGTTGTTTCTCCAGAAGCATTTTCCTCTAGACAGACTTCCCTTCATAAAGGGTTGTCAAGGCTTTCCACATCTCATGAGTTTTCTTCTTCTTAGCTATGTGTGGAATAATATGATCCTTAACCCCATCCATTACGAAGCGTTTGGCATGTGTCGCAGCCTCATCGTGCTTCACCATGAGAAGAACATCAGTTGGCGTGGCCAAGACTTGTTCTGCATGGTCCCTTAGACCGTATGCCTCCATGACTACTAGGATTCTGGCCTTCTAGACTGCAAAGTTGGACAGGCCATCCAACCTATCCTAATCATGTAGTCTGTGAGGTGCCATTGGCTCAAATCTACTCTGTCGTAACTTCCTCTCCCCGCTTCTCTATTGAAGCTCGGATCTAGGGTCCTTGGCGAAAAAGACACCCTCTACTCCCTCTGACAACTGATTTCCTCTCTTGGAAATCTGCCAAAACAACAAAACATATCTCTTCAATCTCTGATCGATTTGCAGATTTGTTTGGCTAGAAACTCTCTGAGAAGCTGATCTACTCCCGCTCTTTATCTCCCAGTGCTTAGGCTAAATTTTGAATCTTTAGAAATTTAATCTCACTAGCACCTTTTGAAGTTTTGCAGCTCTGTTTCTGGCACTTCTGAATCAGATAGCTTCATATCTATGTCACCCTAGCTGGCCTCTGCGTGAGCATATAGTCCTAGCGCTGCCTCTGTGCAGTAAGTACGTGGGCCTACTGTTAGTATGAATCTTTCGTCGTAAAAGATCACTTTAGCTACGCATAAAAAATAGCCCTAACATCAATTATGGCTGCCAAACATCTTTAAATCTACAATTAGATGATCCAAATAGTGCTGCACAAATCCAGATCTAAGCATAAAAGACATTAAGCAGATAAAGTAAAATATGGCTCCATGCATCCAATAGACAAGACCAGAAAAGTGCATTTTAAAGATTTTTTTTTTTGTATTATATAAAAAGGGGGCACCTGAGAGGAAAACAAGAAAGGTGTTTTCCGGTTCTCCTCAATGGGATGGGTTCTTGGAAGTCCTCAGCGTTTCAGATCTAAAATTCCTCTCTCTTATTGGTGTAGAAAACCCAGACAAACATAGAACTTGTTGATCATGATCATCTTCCCATTAAAATTTCCATGGACCATCTGGTTTAAATCTTCTAACTCCTCTGCCCTGTCTTGCAAAGTGCCTTAGCTGCCTAACATTTTTTTCTCCTAGCTTAAAAATCACATTCTAAAAGAGCTGGAAATTCATATTTAGAAACATTTGAGGCATAGCTCCTTTGGCCCTAGCCCCCTCCGTCCCATTTTTCATATAACCTGGACACTTGACCGTGTACTATGATACAAAAGTGCTTACCGTATATGGCCATCGGGCGTAATCTCAGCCGTCAGATCAAACGCAGATCAACGTTCCATGACCTGTTTCTCTTGTGGTTCCCGCGCATGCACCCATTGCAAAAACCGGCCTGATTTTTCCGCACCACTTTTGAAGGATTGGTGGTTTCTCTCAAATCGCAGCGATTCCATTCAGCAGGCGCCACGTGTCCCAGGTCACTATTTCAATACCGCCCTATTTCGCGCATTAATGTTCGGTCGAGGACGCATAGCGAAATTAATTTCAACCGTCAGATCTGGAGGCCCTCATCCAACGGCCATCGCATTCTGAAACTGCACGGGATTTAACGCAAAGAAAACGCACCCCCTGGCCCACTGTCAATTACACCCGACGCAGTCCAAACAGTTGATCTAATTTTAAGATCGGATGGCCCAGATTGTTTGTTTGCCCAGCTGTTGACCTAGTCCACCTCCACGTCACAAATTCCACGTGTCATTTGCGTTCCCCTCCACCATTCACATATTCCGTCTATGTGTCATATTTCAGTGTTCATATTATGTACCTCCGCTTCATTCATTCATCGTCGCCCCACTGTATTTTTCATTGCCACCCTTCATTCCTCTGTTACCCTGCATCTCCTCATCGTTTCACTCAGTCCACATCACCATTCTGTGGTCACTGCCGCATCCATCACCCTTGTGCCTGGCTTCTTTAACATGTTTGTGGGTTTTTGCAGGTTGCAACGACGCGAAATTACCATTAATCTCCGCCTCCATTACAGAAATCGAAGACGTACCAGAGGATCAGTTTGCAGAGGTAGAGTTTATGAAGAAAAGCCCCGGGTAGTTGCCGTGACATGGCTTTCATTAAAGAAGTCATGGAAAAAGTCTACCAAAACCCTCCGGAGAAATTTAAAACATAGATTTTCCACAGACGGAGCTATTAATGATACGACAGTATCGATCCGGAAGCAAAGTCTAAACATCTGGGCCGAGATTTAAAATAGCGATCAAATGAGAATTCAAAAAATTTGGGAGTGCATAAAAATCATATCCTCCAGGTTTAACTTCAATAGATTCTTCTCTCAGGTAGGTACAAAATGTTACTTATTTTATTCTTCATGTCTTATCCCTGGAGAAATTTGCACCTACAGCTTTTACTTCAGAGAGTCAGCCTCAGAGTACCTATAGCACAGCATATTAATTAAGCAGTATGGGCGCGAATGTTTCCGCCATTTTGTTCAAATTAAGCAAATTAAACGTTTTCACCTACTTCTTTTATTAGGTCCTCCTCCTTCTTTGTCTATAAAAAGGAGGAAGAAAGACATTGTAAAGGTTCCATATTTTTATCAGAGAATTGTGCAGTGAAAGGAATTTTTTGTATACATCTTGTAAAAGCTCTTGTATGAAGGCTCAGAGCCCGTAGGGTCTCAGTGAGGAGGAGTTCTATCTGTATTAAGAGGATTCTGGTCTTTGGTATCCCACAGTATGTAACTTCCTTTCATGTGTTTAATACAACATTTCATTTTATCCATCTTCTTGTATCATGTACTGGAATGCGAGTGGCTCACTGATTTTAGGTAAGGATTTATCCTAGTTGATACCCATACTTGGATCAATCAAGCGCTTTAAATATGGCTCAGGCATGATATACTGTTTCATGTTCATTTCATCCATCTTTCTGCTATATTAGTTGCTTTGGGAGGGTGCTTTTAAAACGCCATTGTCATGTATGGATTCTTATATTGATAAGCCCATACATGGTTCTGTTGTGTATCTGGGTATCAGACCAAAGTTAATTAATATCTTCTTATATTTCTTTCACCGCATACACCTTCTGATACTTGATTTCTGTGGCATATTATTTGAATCGGCCCTCTTTACAGTAAATTGTCTCTTAACTGTCTGATGCTTTTGTGTTGGAGCTTTGCATCTTGTCTCTACAACATTACCTTCCCTGTGGTAGTTTCTGTAAGTTCTGGTCCCATTTAAATCAATTTCCTTGTTTACAAGAGATAGCAGGGGAGCCTTTGGATTGACACCCAAGTTTTATTATATGCTCCTTGCTATGCTAAGATGTCCTAGGCACTGGTCTATGGCAACTCTAGACTGTCTCTATGAGAGACAATATCTGTCGACAACAGAACTCAATGGGAGCTCATAAATCAAAAATGGAAAATGGTGACCAAGAGTAGATCTAGAGTGATCTAATGCAATGGAGGTGACTAATGAATGGGGAAAACCCTTCTATTTATAACAAAATATTGGGGTGTTCTAGAACTCGGTGCATGAATAAAATATTATTAATCAAATTCTAGAATCACCTTTTAGGAATATTTTATTATATTTGTTGGAGGGAAAAAGTCTTTTGACTTGGGTCAATTCCTTTATTTATAAACAATAAATAAATAAATGATTTATTTATTATTTTAGGGAGATGGTGGGAATATAATTAAATAAATAATGATTTATTTAAATATTTAAAAATGATTTAGTCAAATTTAACTAGGAATATTATTTAAATAATGATTTAAATAACTTATTCCTAGGAAATAATTAAATAAATAATGATTTATTTGATTAATTTCCTTGTTTTGGGTTAAATATGACCAGGAAATATAGACAAATGTTATTTCATATGGTGAAAGCAATTTTACTTAGGGTAAAATTGGTCTTACATGGTGTACTTGGGTTCATCTAATGATAATAGGTTAGATGACCAAAAAAATGGTGTAACACCTACGTGGAGACAGTGTAGGATTGTGTCACCCTGACCTCTGCGTGGCTCTTCTCCTTCTAAAACTGCATTGTCCCTTCAGATTTGGATTTCTCCTGCTGCTGCTACTTTCTACAACAATATTCTTCAGTCTTCTGCTGGTGACCCTACTAGATCTGCAATCGCTCTGATACCATGAGAAAATTTTTGAGTGTTACTTATGTAAAAATCTACTGTTAGATCTGGTTATACTTCTCCTACTTAAGAAAGTAATCAATGTTGAAATCTTCAGATTAACATTGAATTAAGGGGAGGACAAATGATAAAGGATTCAGTGCAGAGGAGCTCCGGTGATGGCGATTCTAGGGTTTGGATTTGTTGGTTTCCATGGCGGCCAAGCTGCCATCCCTCCATGACAATCGATGAACGCTCTCCTATTTGCACCTTCTGACTGCCATCCCCCTCATGATGTGTTTCTGTGCTTCCCCCGTTCATGACGAACCCGCGACCACTGCGCTTTGCTGCCCCCATTCTCGACAGAGCCGCGGTCGCTGATAGACTAACATCTTTTGAGCCCTTCCTGAAAACAACACGTCGTTTCTATCCTATTATTCCTGCACTATTTTTCTTCTATCATTTTCCCTTGGCGGTTTTAGGGCTATGACCAACGGTTGGACTTTAGATGGCCATTAACGGTTTTTATTGGGGTTTTTAATGGAGGGGACCCAGGACGAACAGTTGGTTGATTATTTGGAGGACCCATTTTCACATGTGGACATTTGGAAATTATCACAGCAATTATCCTTTGGTATGCATGTTTCACACCCGGCACCTTCTCCATTTTCTTTTTCTGCTTTCTCTAGGTCCACATCATCTGCATATTCCCTCATTCATTCCTTCCCTACCCTTGACTCGTTTCTGGTCCCTGACCTCATCCCCAACTCCCGTTCCATCCTCTCTGTGGCTGACCTCGACCTTATTTCCTCCCCGGACTTTTTCCCCCCTTCCCCATCCATGCTTGCTTTCCTCTCACAAACCCTTCAACTCTCAGTTGTTGTAACCCCTTTCACTTGCCCTCGAACATCCCCTCCATTACTTCTGCCTCCTGCTTCCTCGCCACCCACCCACTCGGCCCCTCCCCCATCGAATTCCACCTTCCCCCCTCCCCCCTTCTCCATCCCTCCCAGTCTCGCTCCCACACCCCCTCGTAGACCATCAAGTTGTTTCAAAATCCCACCTCTCATCACCAATCTCCACCCCCCACCTCTTCGCACCCCTCTCCTCATACCTCAGCTACAATTGAATTCCTACCTATTGATCCTCCCCCTCGTGCTCCCCGACGCACAAAATGTGTTAGGGCTTGTAATCGGGGTAGCCTTCTTACACTAGGTGAGGGAGTACAGATGACGGATTACTTAGAATTATGGAAAAAGTCTTGGTGGGTCGTGTCCGTGGCCGCAACCATGGGGCCAAAAGACTGCGGCAATGGGTACAAGAGATCTGGGGTGGATTACTGCTTGAGCTTCCCTCTATTCATACTCTTACCAAGGGCTGGTTTTCCCTTCACTTCTCCTCAAAATACCCTACAGATTTGGTCCTTTCACAATACTGGCAGATCGAGATGGCTCCAGTGCTTCTGAAGCATTGGAGCCCCTTATTTGATCCTGAATGAGAACAACTGGGAGTGGGATCTATCTAGATTCACTTGCCTGGACTCCCACTTCATTTATGGAATGATCATATTTTCAGCGACATTGGTAATGTATTAGGCACCTACTTAGACCATGATCTCTCCTATATTGAATCGGGCAAGATGGATTTTGCTCGAATTCTAGTCCATCTAGACATGAGGGAAGGGCTGGAAGAATCCTTAAAAATTTAGTGGTGCAATACCACCCGGATTCAGATCCTAGACTATGAAGGGGTACCGTTTCGTTATCATCGCTGCCACAAGGTGGGACCTGTATTCAAAGATTTCCCATTGAATGGGCAGGCCACTGGTTCATGCTCCATGGGTGGTCAGCACCCCTAGAACCAATATTTGACTCATTGCATCGTCAGGCATAGCTTACCGGCTTCCTCTCGACTCCGATGACCACACTACAGGAGGATGTCACTCTGGAGGATGTAGATGTCTCGACTAGTGTCACTCAATCGATGGCCACTGCTGCTCATTCTAGTTTCTCTTCAGATACTGGTACTCCTCCTCTTCCTCCCCTCTCTTTATTATCCATTATGTTATCTACTGCATCTATTCAGTGTTCGGATCCCTCTCTGGCTCGATTATCATTCTCATATGTCTCTTGCCCCCAACCTCCTCACCTTTTCTTTTCTCCCCTACTCCCCCAACCATCCCTACCCTCTCCACTTTTCGCCTTTCCTCCTCCACCCCTATTCCTCATTCCCTCCCCCCATCACTCTCCCCCCCTTCTATTGCAGTGGAACCATCTGACTCCTCCTCCACTCATTCCTACAATTTGCGCCCACGTAACCCCACTCCAGCTGGCCTCGGCTCCCATCTCGGTCTCCCCTCCTCGCTACACAAGCTCCCCCATGGTCGACACTCAAACATTTCAAAGGCCATCCTACAGGCGGGTATTGATGTTTCCTCTGGCAAAAACTCTCCATTGAAGGGGTTCTTAGAGCAAGACATACCCCTGGTCTGGTTTCCCAACGATATGCCTCTCCTTCAACTGTAGTGGGTTGGCCAACCCTACCAAGCGCCTTGCACTCAGGCACCTTTTTACTTATACACATGTGGATATCATCCTTCTTTAGGAAACCCATGCCTCATCCGATTTTTTCTCCCATTCTCTAGCCCCCCCTCTCCATTCATGGACTATCCATGCATTAGATTCCAATGGTCATTTGGGAGGTCTGGCCCTTTGTATCAATCCCAGACATATTAAAATCCTCAATGTTTGGGGAAGGGATGGCACTCTGGCGATGGATGTTTTTTTTTAGTGTCTTGTTCTATAGCTTAGGATCATCAATGTTTATGGCCCTTACTTGAATAGGCATCAATTATGGTCTACTTTATTGCAATTATCCCTGTTGCACACTGATAACTTAATACTGGTTGGGGATTTTAATTTCTCTTTGGGATCTAAGAATCATGGGGCCCTAATTCACATGTGAACCCCCTCTTTGATTTCTTCCGACATTTTCTTGTGACTAATCATCTGGTGGATCCTATCATGACCTCTCCTTCTCCCACATAGTGCAACAGGCATACTAGAGTTGATTTTTTCGTTCGCAGGCTTGACCGTTTTCTCATTAAGGAAGATCTACTACATATTTTTGGTTCATATAGACAATGGATTGGCTCGGGAGGTATCTCCAATCACTCACTGATTTATCTTGAAATCACTGGTGCCTTCAACAAGTCGGCCTCTCCATTCAAATTCTGCTCGGTCTGGCTATAGGATGCAGACTACATCAATATGGTTAAATCACAGTGGAGGCTTCCTCCACCTCAGGGATTACACACACCCTCCTCTATTTTTGCGCATAGACTCCTCTCCATAAAAAATAAATCTATTACCTGGGAAAAAAACAAGAAAATAATTGAGGATCATGACCTCTCTACTATTGAATAGGAAATTAATAGACTTGAGAGCCCTGTTGGGCGAGGTTTTGTGACAGAAGCTGTGAAGTCTTAACTTATCAAGCTGGAATATGATCGTCTTAAAATTCTAGAAAACTGGGATGAAGTCTGTAGGCTTAAAATTTGTGCTACTTGGATCAAAGACGGGGATGAAAATTTTAAATTCTTCCATTAATTCGCCAGGGGCAGGAAAGCCATCAATACCATCTGGGAACTAGAAAATGATGATGGCACCTTCGCCTCCAATTTTTCACAGCTTGCTCAGAAAGGTATTTCTCACTTCAGATAAATATATAAGGCACCCTAGCAACCCACTTTGGCCGAGATCATCAAGGTGGCCTCCCTTTTCAATATATATGTGGATCCGAGAATCTCCTTACACTTGTTACGATGGGGGAATTAGAAGTTGTCCTTAAATGGTTTAAAAAGGATAAAAGTCTTGGACTTGATGGATGGTATGTGGAGTTTTATTTGGCCTTATTTGACATGCTGGGGCAGGAATTAATAGAGCTCGTGGAAGAGACCCAGAAATCTGGGCACATCTACGAGGCTTTCAACTCCACTTTTATCACCCTCATTCCTAAATCAAACCATTTCTCAACTTTCAAGGATTTTCACCCCATTTCATTATGCAAATGCATCTACAAGATTATGGCTAAGATTCTTGCTAATCGGCTCAAGCCTATCTTATCTAACTTTATTTCTCCTGAGCAGTTTGTATTCCTTGAAAACCGACAGATTCATGATGCCATTGGCATTGCACAAGAAGGACTTCACTCTATGCACACCAAGAATATCAAAGGGATGATCCTCAAGATAGATCTTGCGAAAGCTTTTGATCAAGCTAGTTGGCTTTACATTCGTATGCTCCTCACACATCTTGGATTCCCTATAAAGGTTATCAATTGGATCATGTGCTACATCTCCTCAGTATCCTATAGCATTCTCATTAACGGGGTTGCAACAGATTTCTTTCATGCAGAGCGGGGTCTTCGCTAGGGCTGTCCACTATCCCCACTTCTCTTCCTCCTGATTATGGAAGGTCTTAGAAGATGTATCATCGATGAAATGGACAGAGGTAGATTTAAAGGTATACATATTTCGGAGAACTGTATACTCACCCACCTACTGTTTTTTTATGACATCATCCTTTTTCTCAATGGATCATTAGGCGACTCAACAATGGTGACATCTATATTATTACTATTTTGTACTTCCACAAGAATGCAATGAAACAAAAACAAATCTACATTGACATGTTATGTCTTCTCCCCACATGAGATCCATTATGTGCAACAGAGATTCCATTTTACTCTTACCAAGTTTGAAGATGGACTGAAATATTTGGGATTCTTCCTTAAGCCTGTTAACTATTAAACTGTAGACTGGAACTGGTTAATTACTAAGATTGAAAAAATACTGTATAATTGGTGCCACTACTGGCTCTCTAGGGCAAGTCGGCTGGTACTTATCAAGTTTGTTTTTGAGGCCGTTCCGGTCTACTGGATGTCCTTGGCCTGGATTCCAAAGGGAATTCTACACAGGATACAAAATATATGTCGAAAATTTCTATGGATTAACGCTAAAGATGGGAACACTTTTCCCTGGACTAAATGGTCGCGTATTGCACTACCTAAGCATTGGGGCGGGTGGGGAATCAAAGATCTTCTAACTTTTGCACAGGCACTTGCTGCTAAGCTTGGGTGGCAGATTCTCACCAGCAATAATTTATGGACCAGGGTAGTCATACAAAAATACATCCACCCTCTCAGCACACTTGAGTGGCTCCTCCAACTGCCTGCTCATTATCCCATTTTCTCTACAATTTGACGAGCTTTTTAGGGCTCAATTCAACAAATTAGTTCTGGATTGGCCTGGAATATTGGTACAGGCTCTATGGTGCGTATTGGTTGGGATCCTTCGATGGGATGCGGAAACGCTCATATCCTCCCACTTGCTCTCATCGACACCCTCAACAGTGCTGGCTTTCATAATCATATTGCTGACAGAAATTGTACCACCATTTTTTCACAAGGCTAGTTAAATCATCTAGATTTACAACTTCAACAACAATGGTTGGTGACTCGGACCTCTTATCTGGATGCTTTAAGAGACTCTCATGTCAGAATCATTGAACAAGATGATGAACTCATATGTACTATTTAAAAACATGGAAAATACACTCCAAAAGAAGGGTACCTCCACATATACAATCCACACAGGCCTGAACCTTTGCTCCCATGGTGACGCACTCTCTGGAAATTAAAGGGACCTGCAAAAGAGAGGCTCCTCATGTGGTGTATTCTCACTGATAAATTACCTATGAGGGCCAATCTCCAAAAACGATCTCAAATTGGACCCAATATATGCCCACTATGTGCTGCGGCTATTGAAGACACATTACACCTTTTCCTCAAATGCCCAACCATAAAAGATCTCTGGCATATTATCAACTCCTCCATCAACCATAGACTTCACTGGGAGGGTCATTTGTATCCACCACATGGGAGACTTGGTGGCTATTTGTCAATCCCCACAAGCTGCGTAACCTACATATTTTATTTTTTTGGGGCATCTGGATGGCCCGCAATCGAGCCATATTCCATAACACTCCTCATAATTGGCCCTCATCTGTTGCTCACATTATTTCCATCTATCACATGATTTCAGATGATCCTCCACCTGCCCCTCCCCGTATTATCACCCCTGAACATATTGATATGTCCCTACCTTGGCATAATTTTATGCCTCTACACAAGTACATGGCTGTGGAGGTGGTTTCCTTCTACATCTCACACCTCTCCATTTCTACAAATTCAAGATCGGTCTTGGGCGTGGCACCAACAATTTTGCTGAACTTTCCTGTCTTCTGTATCTTCTCCATTTTGCTATCACTAAAAACTGTCATAATCTAAAAATCTTTGGCGACTCTAAAATTATCATTGAATGGTTCAACCAACACACAACCTGTCACATGCACACACTAAAAAACATTTTGGAAGAGGTTATTCACTACAAAACACAATTTTATCACATCTTTTATCAACATATTTACAGGGTGAGGAATTTGATTTCCGATCTCCTATCCAAGGAGGCGACGCACTTACTGATTGCCCACATGGAGATACAAGAGTTTAACGATAACGTTTTCTACCAATATTTTCATTGTCCTTTTGTACCTGATCATAGGATGGGGTGAATCCCCATCAGGGGTTGTTCCAATTTATTTTTGTTTATGTTACTTATAGCATTTTTGTATACATATATTCAATGGTTGTTATACGACATGTATTTATGTGGACACTTATCAAATGTATTTATTTTTTGCTACATTATTTCTATCTATAGTCAGCTTTATTGCTAATTTGAATATGCGCTCTGCATATACGACATGCAACTTTTATTTTATTAATAGAAGCTACGATTTTTCTTGTGGAAAAAAGAACATCGAAGTAAACACATAACAAAATTTCATCGATTCAAATCTAAAACATCAAAGTACATGCACACATAGACAAAGTGACACAATATTTTCTGGACAATAGTCCCCGGAAAAAGCCAATGCGGGAAAACCAGTCTTCTGGCTGCTAGAGGGTGTTTATTATTAAGTAGTTTTCTGAATACACCAAATCTGGGCACCAGACTGGTCAACCCGACAGATAAAAATATATATCTGTAGCTAACCTGTTGTTTTGAATCCAAAACATTGACTGACTCACACCCTCAAATGGGATTACAAGCCTCGGCCAAATTCTGGCCCTAGAAACCCCAACATTGCCCCTGAAGCCCCTGCATCAATCTCTTCAGCCTCTACGTGCCTCTGCACCGGCCTGGAGAGGGTTGCGTAACCCCAGAATGGGTGATGCAGACCTTACTCTACCCCTGAGGGTCTATATGTAACCCAAATGGGTCTCTTGATGCCTTAGGAGGGACTACGTAGCTGAAGCTGCCTTTGCGCTACGCAGCTGCTGCCCTCTCTCCTGTTGCTGCTCTGCTTCTCTGTGCTGCCTCTGGAAGCTGCGATCTGCCTCTTGTCAATTCTAGACACTGGGATCAAACCATCCCCTTTTCCTAAACTACCCCTCTCTGCAGCTAAAACACTTCTAAAAGATCTTAGAAAATCATGCCCTTGAAGTTCAGCTTAGTCTCAATTTTCTACCTCCGTGTGTCTCTTCCAAATGATCCCAAGCCTTTCCTTTACACTTTTCTCTTTGGGAAACCAATGACCATGATCAGATCTTGAATCAATGGCTAAGATTAAAATAAAGCTTGATTCGTTTGACTTAAGACAATTTCATCACATGTTTTAATTAATTACCTTTAATAATTTAATTTTCCTAAGTTAGACTTAGGGTCCTTAATTATTATTTTTCACAAGGAAAAATTTGTAATCTTTCATTGATGTAGAAAAATTACATGTTACATTTTACGGTATACTGTTCAGTATGGTTCAAAACATAGCAAAAATTGTCCTTAATACACAAAAGCATATCTAATCAGTGCATGCAGTATAAGCAGTATCTGATGTAAGTTCTGGTGCATGAAACTTACAAAATAAGAAGTGGTATAAATGCATATCTACATATCGTAAATAAATGTCGGTAGTCTATACTATGTGATCGTATAAAAAATAATTGAGTCCCCCATAAGTAGTGCTGAAAAAAGTGAGCAGTTATGAATCAACTGCCTCCAAAACCTGTATGCCATCAATGAATGGTCTGTGAAAATATCTGTACACTTGTGCACCATCATGTTCAGTGATGAGCCAGCTACCCCACTCTAGCTCTGCGGCTTCTTTGGATAGTTTTTCTGACACTTTGTTCCTTTGCCTATAAATATGAGTGATAGATATATATTCAAAATGAGCTTTGAGATGAAGTACTTCCCGCAGAATTGCAGTAAGTGTGTGAGTGTAACATTTTGCAAGAGAGTTGAACCAGTTAATGACAATAAGTGAATCGCCAAAAATCTGAATGTTGTTGCAATTTTTTTCATAAGCAAAAAGGAGAAGGATTTTAAGGCAAAGTAGCTCAGCATAGTTGTTAGAACCAGGTCCCAAACCCATTTTTAGATGAAAATAATGATTGTTGGATAGATACAGAATAGCTCCACCCCCACACCCAATCCAGCTTGCAGCACCGTCAAAGTAAGCACATGGTCTGGTATGGTCAATTCTCTTGGGAGTGATAATCCTCTCTTGGGGTAGAGTCACGTCATCGTGTATAAGACAGTAGGTAGCAATGGTGGAGGAGGCAATGTACTCCCCAATAACAAGATAGTTTTCAAATATATTTCTATTACGGCTCTTCCACAGATACCAACCCATGATTAGGCAGATTTCGTAGCTTTGTATTGTTGGCCGTCAACCACCACCAGTCAGTCCACGCATCACAGATAGAAGGTCCCCGCCAAAGGTATGTGCACCCAAGTCCCTGGGTGACAGAATACAAAATATTCTGAATGGCATCGCAATCCAGGAATATGTGATGGGTCGATTCCTCCTGTGCCAAACAGAAACAGCACCTTGAGGGGCCATGAATGGCACGCCGATGGAGATTTTCCATTGTGGGAATGCAGATGTTAAGGATACACCACATTAGAATTCTGTTCTTGTGTGGTGCTTTCAATTTCCAGATAGCCTGCCACCACCAAATATTCTCTTGTGGCTCATTGAGTTGACAAAGTATCCTGTAGCCAATTTTGGGGGAGTAAATGCAATTAGGAGCAAGTGCCCAATTCAATATGTCCTCTTGTTTAATGAGCCTTATATGTGCAGCGTGGAGTGCTCTAATATAATTTGACCAATCTACCTGCCCGAGGGATCCGGAGATCATGAGCGGTCAACCAAACCTGAGATAGCCAGTTTGTGCGCTCCCGATCAGTAATCTGGGCGAGGTGATGGTAGGCCTCATTTTCCAAATGCTCAATGACCCAATTCGGTAATTTATAGTATTCACCACTCCCTGACCACGAATCCATGTCGATTCTGACAGAGAGGCCCGATCCGATCTGCCAAGTGAGCCCTTTTTGAATCAAGTGAGAGGCCTTAGTGGTGGCCTTCCAGATAATGGATGAACTAGTTTGGGGGTGAATATTGCCACGAATCCAGTCAAGTGAGTTTCTAGGAGCAATGTATTTAGCTATGGTGACATCCCTCCAAAGGCTCTATCCAGAGATCAGGTGCCAACACAATTTTGCAGCAAGTGCAGTAGAAAATAGATGAAGTTCCTTTATGCCCCATCCTCCCCACTGTTTTCGTCGGTTGATACGATCCCAAGCAATCCAAGCATATTGACTATCATTCTTTGGATTTCGCCACAAGAAGCTTCAGCAAATATTTTGTATCCGATTGGTTACACCTTTTGGTATCCAAGCGAGGGACATCCAATAGACTGGAATGGCCTCAAGAACAGATTTAATAAGTACCAGTCGTCCCGCCCTAGAGAGCCACCTATGGTGCCAGTGGTTGATGCGTCATTCCACTTTGGGAATCAGCCAATTCCAGTCCTTGATTTGATAATCATTTGGCTTTAAGTGAAACCCCGGGTATTTCAATCCATCCCCAATGTTGTGGTGAACAAAAGGAAAAAGAGCCAAAGCTCTGCCAAGTTCATATGCAGAACAATTAGTCATGATAATAGTAGATTTGATATTATTAGGCGTCATTCCCATTGCTTTACAGAACCTTTGAAGAATTCTTTCAAACTGTAGTGAGTCTTGACAAGAGCCATCCAGGAAAATGAGAACTCATCAACAAATAAAAGGTGGGTCAGGTGTAAAATATCATTAATATGAAGACCATGAAGCTCCCCAACATCTTTAGCCTTTTAATGGGGACCGAGAGTCCCTCCATAACAACAAAAAATAGTAAGGGGGATAGTGGACACCCTTGACGCAATCCCCTCCCCGCATGGAAGATATATGATGTTGTGCCATTCAGGAGGATACTGAAGGATGCACGGCTGATACAACCCATAATCCAGTCAATGAATAAAGGGGGAAAACCAGTTTGTAAAAGAATGAGATGGAGATAATTCCAATTAACATGATCAAAAGCTTTTGCAAGATCGATTTTCAGGATGTTGCACTTAAGGTTCTTAGTCTTGATGGAGTGCAGGGCTTCTTGAGCGGTGCCAATGGCTTCATGGATCTGCCTATGGTGGAGAAAGGAAAATTGTTCTTTGGCGATGTGGGAAGATAAGATAGGCTTTATGCGATTTGCAATAATTTTGGAGATAATCTTATAGATACAGTTGCAGAGAGAAATAGTTTTGTAGTCATGAAAAGAGGTAGGGTAATCAATTTTAGGAATGAGCGCAATAAATGTAGAATTGAAACCATCATAGCTCCTTCCATGTTTTCTGCTATTTTCTATTGTGAGGAGAAGGTCATTACCAATTAGCTCGAAAAAATGTATGTAGAATTCAATAGGCCATCCATCTGGTCCAGGATATTTGTCCTTTTTGAACCATTTCAAGACGCCCTCAATCTCCGCCATGGTAACTGGTGCATTGAGATCCTCCTCCTGATCCTGGTCCACAAACCTGTTGAAAGATCTGGCGATGTTCATGATCTCCGGCAGGTCATAATGGAGTGGGGCTCTGTACTATCTAGTAAAATGCTGAATACCCATATCCCGGAGTTGAGGGTAAGTTTGAGCCACAAATCCATTATGGTCTGATAGTTCCCAAATGGTGTTGTTATTCCTTCGACCATTAGCATGGTGTTGGAAAAATTTAGTGTTCTCATCACCGGCCTGTAGCCAAATAGCATGGCTACGTAATTTCCAATCCTCTTCCTTTTGGCGAAGTAGTTTAGATCTGGTGGCTTCAAGAGAGATGAAATGATCTTTGGTAGCTGCTGAGCATTACCCCAGAAGATCAGAATCATTAAGTTGAGAGATTTCCAACTCAATTCTACGCAGCTCCTCTTCTTCCAACCTCTTTTTCCTTTTTTCCCATTTGATATTCATGGCCTTAATGCGGGTGAGATTATCGTTTACAACCCTGGCCGGATCCCGGTCAGGCTGCTGGTGAAAATGTTGCCACTCCTGAGTCACCAAGTCGTGATAATCCTGTTCTAGGAGCCATCGGGAATTAAACTTGAAGGGAGGGCGAGATCGAAGGGATCCAACCACAAATTCCAAGTAGACAGGTGAATGATCCGATATACCACCCTTACCAACCCATTGTCTAGTGGTATCCATCTGATTAAGAAGTTGTTGTTTGAGAAGGAATCTGTCAATCCTTCGTGCCAAGCTTGCAACAACCGTTCTTCTATCCCTCTAGGTGGGTTGAATCTTGGGCATATGGAGGTCCATGAGGTCATATAATTCCAAAAGGGAGGCAAAAAATTCAGATAGTTGGTCCAGGACCGCATGCGCACCCCAAGTTTCAGATAAGCCCATCGAGAAATTTAGGTCACCGCCCATAATGATGTGTGGGTCATTTAGAATCAAACAATGCATCAGCGCATTCCAGAACACTTCTCTGTTAGCGCATGGCCCATAAACATTGATCAATGTTATAGGGAATGCAAGCTCCCCAAATTGGATCTCCATACCAATAGTGCCCTCTCTGCCCCAGCAGCTGATCATCCGAGTAGTGCGGTTGTTAATGCCTAGAGCACAGCCCTTGGATCTTCCCCGCGCATCCAAAGTAATAAAAGTCCAATTGGGCAAAATCGTAGCAAGAATATTGAGTATAGTTGTGCTCTCCCCTAAAGTCTCTTGTAGGAATAGTGCATCAATCGGGGTTTTGTGGAGAAGGTCCTTTAGTGCCAGTGTTTTAACGGGGTTGGTGAGACCCCTACAGTTAAAAGTGATACAAATCATTGGGATACCGCGCATTTGGGTTTTCTTGCTCTAAGAACCCTGATGATGGAGGATTGAGTGCCCTCTTCCACTTCTAAGTTTTCCCGTTTGATGGCCTTAGCCAACTCCGATGGTCTGCCACGAGCCCTAGAAGGATTTGTGCTCGATCCTGAGCCAATACCCAGTGCAGTTAGGGCGTCGAATGGGATATGGATCGAAGGAAGTAAGAATGTCTAGATGAGGAAGAGTCTGAGGAAGGGTAAGAGGTATTACAATTCTGATTCACAGAGATATGGGGAATGGTGGGCGGGATGGAAGGGGGAGCATATGAAATGGTACAACTAAGAGAGGGGAAAATATGCTTAGATTGCATTGCAATAAGAGACGAAAAAGGAGTAATCGAAACATGCAGGGACAAAGGGGTAAGAGAGGTACTCGGAACCATCGAGGATCGATTCGGAGGGGAAGGCGCCGACGTAAGATGAGTCCTAGCCTGAGTAATCAGCCAGTGAGGAAGCATCGGCCCTGTCTGCAGCTTTGCATCAACGTGTGGCCCATCCTCGGTCTGCACCTTGGGAGAAATAGGATCAGTCTGAGTCGCAACATGAGTAACCGACTTTTTGCACGGGATAGCAGCTCCCATGAGTGGGCATTCTTTAAAAAAGTGCCCCACCTCGTGGCATTTCCTACATCTGAACGAGACACCCTCATAGTCCAGCATCTGTTGCCACGCCATACCTTCAGAAAACATGTTTTAGTTGTCATGCAATCCGTCGAGCGTCTCTAGAAAAATAAGGATGCGAGCCACGGCCTTATTACCAGTAACAAGGTAAGATTTGTCATGGTCCAAGTAATGACCAAAATCCTCTCCAATATTGTGCAGCGCTGTATCATTCCAGAACTGAACAGGTAAACCAGGTAGGTGCATCCAAATAGGTCCAGCCCCAGCATTCTCCTTTTTCGGATCAAAAAGTGGAGACCATCTTTTCAGGAGTACCGGGTGCATCTCAATGTGCCAATATTGGTTGAGTACCCAGTCAACCTAATTTCGTAAAGCAAATTAGAGAGTAAACTAGCCCCTGGTAAGAAGAAAAACGTCCAGGAGAGTTTCCAACACTCCCCCCCCCCCCAAATTTCAACAGTGGTATACTTGCGACCCTAGACCTTTCCAAATAACAATGTGGCCGCAGTTTTCTCAAGATCATCCATACCTCTGTCACGCCTAAAATTTGTATTCCTATTGTGTTTGCTTTTCGTCGATCGTTGCTTCCTCCCCTTGTGCAGATAATCCCATGCAGGATAAGGATCCCCAGAATCCTCTGATTCAGATGTAGCAATGACTGAGTCCCCAGCCCGAGCGTCTGCAGGGACGTTTACAAAGACCCCAGAGGCAGGTAATGGTACACTCCCCCCAGCAAAGAAAGGGGTCACAACTTCACCAATGTTCAGATGTTCAAATTTTTGAGTCGCCGCACCAATGAAAGTCAAAGTCTCATCCCCGATAGGCGCCGAGGTTACCAAGTCTACCTTGGGGCTGTAGGGTAAAAATGGCGTCTGAGAACACCATAGAATGTTGACAGTGGGAGACGGGGTAGTGAAGATAAGGGGGTCAAGTTCCTATCCAATAGGTGATGAACAGCAAGTCGTAGAGACCGGTGGTGCACTACTATGTTCCAGGTCAATCGGTGCGGGGATCATATCAATCATCTTCTCGCCCCCCGCCCTGTCATTATGCCCCCAAATGTCCACTCCTGCCAATGGGTCATCAGAATAATCAACCTCCTCATCGTAAGCACTCATCTTGTCCGAGAAGGGGAGAACAAATACCGACCCAGTTCTGAGGAGGCCCCATAAGCTAGCAGACAGAAACAATAATGTGAATCCCACCGCAGGGGCCCGCTTGATATTAAACCAGATACCAATGAGATGTTGTGTTAAAATATGAAGATTCAGTGCAAACCCTGTCGCCACAGGTACCCAGGTGCCCAGAAATGAACGGTGAAACCCGTGAACGCCGGACCAAATGTGGTATTGCGTCGTTGGGAAGTTCGATAGGATTGGACCGCCAAAACTCGAGTAACCGGAACACAGTCGAAAGCTAGGTAGCTGCCAGCAGCCGGCAGGAGTTCAGTGTCAGTATA